>CANYBF010531997.1:0-84729 GCA_948192965.1 Dalechampia spathulata
TTAAATTTTCTGTGTCCATTTTGCTCAATTTTACATTTCTTTTCAAAAATATATCGATCGTTCCCAACAATAATGTTATTGACATAGTATAGTATAATTAGGAAGACAATTAGAAGAAAAAAAAAGAACATTAAACAACAAGAAGAACATCAAGATCACGTTAATGCTGATTGACGTATGAACTGCCAACAGCAATATCATTATCTTAATGGATTAATTATTGTGATAATGATGATTGGATAAGTGGATTAGGTGTCAATATCTATTATTTATCGATAATTCTAAAAACAAAACCAAAAAACCTTATTGATAATCAAGAGGATGACTCTTCTAATAATTGCATAGTATACCCGAATGAGAGAGAATGGAAAAGGGTGAGTGGCTATCCAAAGGGAGAGGTAAAGATTAAAGGGATTATTGGCCATTATTATCATTTATATTATATGAACTTAAATTATAATAAGCCTCTCTATTTTGACCAAGTTGGATGAAATTAATGATTATAGTTATAGTTAGATGTTTTAATAATTAATAATTATTTTATTAACGTTTAATAATTAAATCAATATTATGTCCATAATATTTTATTAATTATTTAAATTAAAATGTAAAAATAAATATGAAATTTCATATACCCGCATGTAAAAACCAGTAAAAATTAAGTTTCACCCAATTTTTACAACAATTTTTCGATAAAATTTATGATCATAATAGCATTTAGACGTTAATTATTTTGTTTGTGTTTGACTATTATAGTTGTTGACATACTGATTTAAAAGAATTAAATAACAAAATATTTAGATTATAAAATAAAAAATTAAAAAAATTAGATCAATAACTTTTAATAAAAGCACATTCTCAAACTATAAATATTAAAATTTTTCTAGTATATCAATAAATCATATAAATTAAAAAATTATTATTTTTGACTGGAACCCTATTCAACAATTTTAATAGATATAGTGTTTAATTTATTTTATTAATGATTAATGAAGTAATTAATTAAATATATCAATTTAGAGTCATTTAATAACAACATAAATATTTTAACTTAATCAAAATATTAAATATAATTTAAAATGTTATTATAACTATTAATTTTGTTAGATATAACATTAAATTTTATCACCTGAACAAGATCTATTTAAATAATATTAGTTTTAAGAATACAAGAAACTGCCAAAATTCAAAAGAGTAATCTGAACTCTACGTACGAATTCGGTGTTTAACCAGCATGCATGCAGCCACATAATTGTTCTTTTTTTAATAAAAAATATTTGTGTTTAATTATATTCGACAAATGAAAAACATTCTCAGATATGTTTGGTGGATATCTTCGTCTACAACTTCTTCGAAAATTGACCCTTTTTATTAAATTTTAAATATCCACCTTCAGCATTAAAAAAATATGTAAAATAATAATACTTAAACGATGCTTAATATGAGATTAGGAAAATAATACTACTAAGGTGTTTTTTTGGTTTAAATCTAATCAATGAATGGTAAATTCGAAAGATAAGCTAGAGAACATAACCTTTCATTTGTTCCTATTTAACCAACTAATTTTCTGTCCTCTGCGCAGCCCCTGTCGCCCGAGTCTGTATACAATAAAGGTAATGAGTGATTATATAATAAAATAATTATGGATCAATATTATTTTTTAATTAGATTAAAGATAAATAAATAAACTTGGTCAATATCAAATCAACAATTTTAATTTTTTAACTAAATATTTTTAAATCTCATTTCTAAAAATTTAATATGCATTCTTTCCATATTCAAATCGAATAGTATAATCTAAACTAATAATAATAAAATAGGGAGATGTTGTGTTATTTTATTTCATTATTGGAGTAAAATCTTAAATTGTTCTTTAAATTAAAGTAGTTGTACCTAACTTATAAGAATTCAGTCCTCTAAAAATATATGTGTATATATATATATATATATATATATATATATATAACTTTGTTCTTTTAAAACAAGTAACATGCTGAATATGTACTAATCAGATAAATTAGCATCCATATTATGGAAAAAAACATAATTATCATATAAATTTATATTAAATTAGATTATTTTATTTGAACAGAATATTAAACATACTAAGGGTAACAGTCAGCGTGTGTTTTAGCTAAAGAAAATGTTGAATTAACTTCTATAGAGTTTTTATATCATAAAATTAATATTTATAATAACGGGTTGATTCCTAATTCGAACACAGTTGAACCTCAGAGACCCTCTAATGTTTATGGGTTACTAACCGGACTGATTTCAAAACCTTGTTATGCATCTATCATCTAAGCTCTTATCCACCCCAAGGAATACCAAAAAAGAAAGAGAAAAATGAAAAATAAACCAAGCAAGACGGTAGGAGGAAAAAAGAAAACAATGTAATAGAAAAGTAAAGGTCTTGCCCACATGAAGTTGAAATCCAAAGGCAAGTCATGTCCGCAATTCACCTTTTTCTCTTATGGAACCCACAACAGAAAAAGCTTTAAAAGAAAAAAAATAATTAGGGTACGTTTTCACTCTTACTGGAAATTGGAAACTGGAAAATAGTTGGTCGTGTGGTAGACCCCTCCCCCTAAAATATGCCAATAACATCAGATCACAGCATGTCTTGGAAAGTAAATTCTGATCTGTAATCATCAATTGATCATGATAATAATTTCCAGTAAATCTAGTCATGAAGACTTTTATACTCCTCTTTATACTGTAGATGACACCATATTATAACACAAGTACAGTACTTATTTATACTTTTTTCATTACAGTGATCGAGTAAATAAATATAAAGCAAATTATATTTAATATTGATTATGTTGTATTTATTGATTTTATTAACATAATTAGATTTAGGTAAATATTTTTTAAAAATATAGATGAAAGAAACTTTAAGCTAAAGTTTAAGGGAGGTACCATTGATCAGCTTGTTTTGAGAAAGTAGAGAAAATGCACCTCACGGGAATGCCTTCTCTTTCAAGTTTTTGCATCTGCTATCAACAGGATCAAACACATGTTTAAGAATGTCTCTGACAATTTCAGCAATATCATCTTCCTTCAACGAGGTTGCAAAATTCACTGCATCAAGTAAATTAATTATATAAATCAATGGTTGGTGTCTTTATTGGATTCTACTGATAACTGAAGGTTGTACTCATGAAGATTGATACACCTAGATTAGATCCATGGAATAAACCAACAGATTTAAAATGAACGATCATAACGTATAAACCAAAAATTTTGGTCATGCGGCGCTACCCCACCAAAGTAGTTGAAGACACAAGTCAATCTAGCGAACATGCTGATTAGGCTCGTGACCGTGATATTCTTCTATTCAGTAGTTGGGCCAAAATTGATTGTAGTAATGTTTAATTGGGAATAGATTGAGGCGAAGGAAGCTTTTCACATGAAACAAGCTGTGTGCATCTTTGTATGATGTTCACAAGCATAATATATGTGAGACGGAATAAATTAAAACCTAGAGTCTAAAAGAAAAAGAAGCTTCAAAACAGGATAAATTAGTAAATTAAATTAAATAAGATCAACTTACTAGAAGAACAAGCTACATGTTCGGGGACTAGAGAAGAAGTGAAAGAGGCTAGGCAGTTGATGAATGATTAACATGAATCAAATAAAAAAGCAGACAAATGATTGACCATTATGTTAAGATAAATACAGGAAAACCCAACAACTGGGTAGATTGGGTGGCCGTGCAAAAACTAGCATTAGTCTTCCTTCAAAGTAAGACGAACATAGAACCATTCGCAACAGTACAGTTCTTTGTCAACTTAATTAATAGAAATTTGAGTCTATAAAAATATAATAATTTTAAAATTTGATTGAAAGAACTTCATCAACCTTCAAGATTATATTTGACTCAATTCTAAATTAATCAATACTAATCTAATGCAAAACCTTCATCATCACGATTGAATCATCAGATAACAGACGACTTAAACTTTAAAAAAGGGTGGCAAATGGTCCTACTGGAACCCTTTTATAGTGGTCATCCTGCTAGCATCAATTATCTGGTATAATATTGGTAGTGGATAAAACAGACTGTTGAAGGAATCCCTTCCTACCATCACCACCCACCTTGATCATGCAGGTCCATACCTTCTAATTCATGATATTTCACACGTGGTTCTTCATTTGTAGCCGGTCAATTTTCTTGCCTGGAAATAGCTCTTTTGGTTATCTTTTAAGTTTTACCTCAGATTTTCTTTTTTCCATAAAATGCATACAGGCTGGCTACATTACAGAAGACACCTCATGTATCATTTCTTATCTACTGGTTACTAGTGAAGGGACACCTAACAGAAGCCGCCAAAAATCTTACCTACCTGTTAAATTAAAGAGAAATCCAGTAAGGAAGGAGAAGACAAGTCCAAAAATAAATGGGACCATAATTAAGAAGTACGAACTTGTGGATCATACTGTCTCATTCATGGCCTGGTGACTTCCTCAGACGAGTGTGTCTCGAGCAACATAATGGTTCATCCTAGCGAACTTAAGCAAAGTTCTATGCTTCATCTTTAATAAAGCATGTTGGAACTAAAGGTCAAAAAATTTAAGGTCACTTAAATCATCAAAATGATTTTTTATGCACAATCTCAGATGTGAATGGGGATCAACCATTGAATTAATAAAGTACACAACCTCAAGGCACACTCATGCAGCACCAAAAATGACAACCATAAAGGACTATTCATATCTGCTTATTGTAGTTCAAAAGGAGGCGCCGTCTCCCATAAAATAACCACGCTGGAAAATTACGGTATTTTGGTTTATGGATACAGCTCCACAGAGAGAGCAGCTAAACTAGAGATCTAAAGAAAGAAAAGGCAAGATAATCTACCACATTGGTGATATCCCTGATATGGTGTGACAGCAGTGATTCTATGTGAATCATGTATAAATGGTACTATGGACCACAGTCGACAAGTGTTACATTCACAGCTGGACCACCAGATCGATAACGGATATGCCAGTGAGCGGTGGTCCGTCGTCAATAATCGTTGGCGGAGTAGTACCAAGAAATTTAGTGGGAAAAGAGACTATACTTCTGTGTGCGCTTGTCAAGCAGGAAATGGAATGCGTATATCAGAATTTAGTTTGCACTTATCTTGCAAGATTTGGAAAAATAAGATTCAACGATGAGAAGGTCGAGGGGTCAACAGTGAAAGCAACGAAAATGGTACGATTACAGATGACCAACAAGGCCAAACTATAAAATGGGCCTGTCTAATAATATCAGAGCTCAATGTAAGGCTCTGTTATTGAGCGCAACAAGCGCCAAAATGCAATTACAGTAACATTACGCTAGAAATGCGAGATCAGTAGGACCAATTGGACATTTTCTAGCAGCGAAGATCTTTCGAATGTCTCATAATAGGAGATATATAGAGCTAAAAAGGATTGTAATATGAGGTTAGAAGCAAGAACAGGCAAGCAGGCAAACAAGCTAGCATGAAAATGCGGTCCTATTAGATCAATACGTACACCAGTCCAAAGTGAGGGAATGGCTATTTAATTTGCATATTTAAATTCCAAAAATTCCGTCCAAATTCAATTCCATGACTTTTGATAGTATTTATTGGAGATTTTTTAAAAAAATTTTAGGCAAGCAGGGTCGGGCTTCCCCATATGGAGCCCCAAGCCCCTGGCCCATCTAATAAAGGAAAAAATCAAATTACATCTTAGGGAAGTTTTGATTTGCAAAATCAAATCTTCAGGAAGATGTCAAAAACCACGCAAGATCACGGAATATCGGACTTGCAAGTATATGAGTCTAGCAATCGCTAAAGAATGATGGAATTAAAATGAATCTCACCCCAAGGAAGGACGGGAAACTTCCATCTCTGTTCAGGAACTGTAATCAAATATGAAGCAACCTGAAATAAGATTGAAATATATTAATGTTGAGCTAAACCTGACAAGTATATACGTATGCACCCCTGAACAAAGTAGTGGCACATACATAAAATTTTCCCTAACAAAAACATAATATAGGATAGGAAAACATGCCAAGGTAGATGCAGCAAGAGAGTGTGGAGAACTGTAAAGGATTGATGTGTCCTCCTTTTCATACAGAAGATCCATTATATACATGCAGGCCTCGAAGTCCACCAGTTCCCCAACTTTTGCCACTGCCCTGAACTCAAAGATACACCAAAACCATATGCAGCTTAAACTACTAATTGATCAATTTATTTATATCCTTCCTGTTGAATCACTTGCAGAAGAAAGTTACCTGAACTGAGATAGTAGATCTTCAAGGAAAACGAAAGCAATGTTTCCAGCACCAATATCATAATTCAGCACCTTCAGAATTTGCAGTATAATCATATGACATGAATCAAAGTAGGATAAACAATCCCAAAAAGCTGAATAACTGTACCTGCAAAAACACAACCTCCTATAGATAGATCTAGTTAATTTTTCGACCAAAAGATGATAAAGCGTAATCGCATTTAAAAAAAAGCTTAGCTTGAGATAACTATGGCTTACTGCTTCCAATAAATCTCGAGCCGTAAAATGTTGTTCCTTAATAGTCTTGTCACTTAGCATCTTTAAAGTTTTGACAGATAGTGGCCGAGAATCATGTATCTAAACGACATTCATTCCCTTACACTCACAAGAGAACAAAAACCAAAGTCATAAAATACTAGGCGTGATAAATTTACCTTGCTGGAAACCCATAAGGAAACAAGTGCAAATAGCTGCAAATTGCTTTCTGATATAGATTGCAAAAGCCAGTTTCCCTTGTTGGTTTGACCTACAAACCTTTACAAGGAAAACCCAGAAGAATCACAGAACAGCAATCAATCATCACAATTCATTTCAAAGAATAAATAGATTAATAACACGAATCATGTAGAGACGCATAAATTTCCCGGAAACTAAATTCGGAACTGTTTTGCTAGAAATGAAAAATCATGCCATTTAGTGACATGATTTTATAAGACGAAATTCACGAAGAAATATTTCAAATTAAGCAAATGTACACAAAATTCATATGGTTATACAGTAATAAGAAGTGAAATGAAACATAAGAAACATGACTTTCTTTTGATCATATAATTCCCAGAAGACCTGAAAAGAAAAAACAAATTAAACACAAACAACCTGAAAAGAGAAGGGTAAAATCGATCACTGAACAGAGACAACGAGGTGTATTTAACAATCGGAGTAACTTCAAGCTCCTGTAAGTTAAATAATTGATTAAATTTTTAATCCATCAAAACAAAGCAAAAGGAAATATCAACCAGAGCAGGCGAGATAAATTGCAAAAGAAAAAAGAAGAATTAAATATTGATATAGTGACATGAGCTGATTCGATCAAAAGCTCGATAACTCGAAGGCGAAGATTGGAAGAGAGATCACTCCACATAATCTGCTGCTATTTTTAGCTACTATATGATAGCGAGGGAAGAAATTGGGTGTTTGGTAGACTTTTCCCGATTTCGCGCGAGATTTTAAATTTAAAAAAACTTTAATTGAAAATGAATGCTACGTATTTGCTTAGTGTTGGAGTTTTGGGCCCTGTAGTGCTAGTGGGCGTTCAAGTATCGAGCCCATAATCTTCTTCGACCGGAGCGGCTCAAGTGATTAAATTATTGAAATTTGATGGTAACCAATAGCAACAAGGGTCTTGGAATCTTTTGGAAAGGCTAACGCTGCAGACAAATCAGTCGATTCAAAAATTTCAGAATTTATTTATAAATTTTACATAAATATATTTATTTTTTAAAAATTCAAATTTGTATAAAATCATGCGCATATCATATAATGACTTTTTTATTTTTATTATCATTCAAAATTTTATATTTTTTCATTTTTATACATAAAATAAAAATTAATTCATATTAAAATTACTTAAAAATATCAATGATTTATCATTTATTATCTTAAATATTCTTTAATAACTTGATTTATTTTTATAATGATATTTATTTGGATCAAATATAATATGATCAAATAAATTAAATCGTTTAGATTTATCGTGATTAATCGTGATTAATATGATCATGACAATAAGAATATGTCGTGTAATTGATCGGGAAACTCTCCATTTTGATACTGTCCAAGTGTGTGATATCAGTCAGTATAGCTTGAGGATTCTGTAGAATATCACATATGGACGACGGTTCGATTGGATCCACGGAGCATCCATGCAGCACGAACTTGGAGAATTCAGAAACGTAAGGGGGCATACTTGTAATTTACTTTATATTTTCCTCCATTGGTAGCCCGATCAGACCCATCCCATATAGTTGCATACAGAGACATCGGCTTGGCAGGGAAATCACCTCCCATGTACTTGCTTCTCTTCACCACTCTAATAGGAACATCGTCCACATAAAATCTACAAAAAAGAACAAATGGAAGATAACATCTAGTTGGTCCAAAGGATGCTGTACTGATGGAAATCATCGGAGGGATCGAACCAAATATTGTATCTTTCTTCTCTGGCAGTACTGGTGGTACCGTTGCCATGAGGATTGGTCTGAATCCTCCAATCTTTGCCCCTTACATTGCCCAAGAACTCAAAGTCAATCTCATCATGATTCTTCTCAAACATATATTGATTCGACATCTGTTAACAAGCAATTTATTTTTCGATCAATGAACTTAAAAAAAAAAATCTATGAATCAATTATTTTAACAAGAAAAAAAGATAAAAATGCGAGACCCGTTAATTCATCGAATGATAAATGGACAGTACTGCCATCTTCATGAATGATTAAATTATCACCACCAAAGAGATGAGTGTAGCCTTCATCGAATGAGATAATGGGCAAAGCTGATTGAGACGAAAAGGCTGCAAAAACAGAGAGAATCAAGAGAAATAAACAATAACCCAGATTAAAAACCATCATTATGTATATATTGAAGTTGTGATATTTGTTATATTTGATTCTGTAAATTAAATGGCAGTAAAGGAGTCCCTGTTTCTTGATAGAACGATGAACGATAAACATAACCATAGAAAACAAAACAGAGAAGAGGAAGGAGAAGAAGGAATGGTCTGTAGAAGAACTAAGCTCTCGTTGAACGGCGAGAAGACCAGAGATTGGAGAAAAGGATTAGAGATGTTTTCAATGGATTTAAATGTGTTTTATTAATCATTAAATATGAGATTATATTACCTGAATTAGTATTTTGAATGTCTTTTCTACAAAATAAAGTGTTATTGGATTTCATCGTCAATTAAACATATGTTTATCATTGATTTTGTCTTATTAAATATTTCAATTTCTTCAAAATAATATGAAATAAATTACATATATCATACAGATAATTATTCCATATCATGTTTTTAGATCATTTTTTAATTGTAATAATTGTTTATTATATGATTGTTAAAATACAAATATAACAGAATTAAAATTAAGGGCAGAATTTAAACTTAGAGGAATACTTTTTTTTTTTTATCTTAACGAGTTGATTTACTAAATTATTGATATTTGATCTTGAAAAATAGCAAGAGATGTCTGAAAATTTAGTTTTCATGATAATCTGAATTATTCTTGCATATATAATTTCATAATTTTATAAAATAGTTGATATGTTAAATTTTATTATATTATTATTTAATCATTTTAAAAAATTAAAAAAATGATGATAAATAAAAAATGTTATTTTAATAAAATATGTACTTAATGTCAACTAAATTTGACTTGCATGGTAACTGCATTTTGCTTTTCAAAGCTTAATCACATTAATTAAGGGTGGAACTTTCGGTCCAGCGACCTTAATATATTTCAACACAGCCGGTAGGATTTCGGTTGACTTCCTTGTATCAATTTTTGAATAATATGACATAAATATCTAATTATATTAATAAAAAATAATATAATATAATAATGGCATCCATAGTATAATATAAATAACTACGAACCAATAAGATTTTAACACAACAGCATTATACAAAATGCAAATCCACTGATTTTAGCAGGGTCTGAATTAGAAATGTCAAAACCATCCTACTTCTAAAATGCTCTATCAAAATCCAATTCGATCTTCATGAATCAGATATTTGTAAAATTTAGGAGGCTAAATCCGGTTTGATTAAGTATAAATCTAACTCATCCGGCAACATGATCTGATCTGAACCCGGTCCTTTTTTTTGTCTTTTTTTAAAAAATAATTAGTATATTTATTAATGAAGAATAAAAAATATATTTTTTCATATATATTCAACTAAAAAATCAACTCTGTAATATTCAATGGATATGAGACGGCAAATGTTAAAAAAAGAGGAAAAAGTTTAATGGATCTTGCGAGACACCAACAAAAGGGAAAATATCCAAAAAATTCGATTTTTTGCTTTTGTTGTATTTATTAATTAATGTAATTAAAATCCAAATTCCTTTTATTTTGTTATTTTTTCCATGATTTACTTGTAAAAGAAGTTTATTTTTGCATGATTAATCCTAAATTTAATATTCTTGAATAAATACAATTTATAAGAGGCGATTTTCAACGATAATTAAATTAGATATAATTTCATAAAATATTATTAAATACTAAAAATACATAATGCTGTTATTAATATAATGATCGCAATCATTATTACTTGGTTAACTGCATGTTACTTTCTCTGCAGGGAATTAAGCTTTTCTTGCCTGCTTATGCTTCGCTGTGGTATGTTCTTGACGATGAGTTAAATCTGTTATTTAGTTGTTATTAATAAAAAGATTGTTTTTTTATTAATTTGTTTATTAGCATTATAATAATGAAAGTTTTCTTTAATATCATTAAACTACTAAACAGCCAGTGAACTGAACGTGCTCTTCTTCTCCTTCTTCCTTTTTTTTTTTTTGGGGAGTTTGAGCTGTTTTCCATCTTTTGAGAGCCATGCTTGCCTCCTAGTTCACAATTAATTTCTTAATAAAATAGCTTTCTTTTTTCATTCAATTCAACTGTTGTTGCTATTATTTTTAATTATTGTTAATGGGTTTTCCAAGAACTAGATTGTAGATTTGTTTCTTTGATTAACATGTTCATAATCTTTTTTTTTTGGCTTTATCACATAAGGAACAATGCTGTACATGATAATTTACTTGAGCTTGTTAGCTACACTAACTGCACACTCTGCATATAAATTGCCAATCTTTGAAAGGAACTACCTTTATAAATATAAATCTACATACTGCAAATTTCTTTGAATTTGATTGGATCTGTTGTTGTTTTTGGAGCTTTTCTTACTCAAACATGATCTGGTTAGTTATCACAAACATTAAAAAACGAGTAAAGGCAACAGCTTTTTGAAGAAAGTGAAGTTCCATAGCTTGTTCTAGTACTCGTTGATCTTTCTTTAGGGTCAAAGTCAGTTCATATGGCTGTGAAGTTACGTCAGATCCACCACCACCACCACCACCACCGCCACCGCCACCGCTCGGTACCGGTGAAAGTGTATAATGAGCATCAGCAAATGGGGACAAAGAGAAGTCACACATTTATACAAGCCAACAGAGCTTGGTTGCCTAAACTCTTGTTGCTTTGGATCATGTTTATGGCATTTATTAGCTACACAATATTCAATAACATGGATGATGAGAATAAAGCTAGAAGAAAAGAAGCATTGATTAGTATGTGTGATCAAAGGGCAAGAATGTTGCAAGATCAGTTCAGTGTTAGTGTTAATCATGTTCATGCTCTTGCTATTCTCATCTCCACTTTTCATTACAATAAGAACCCTTCAGCTATTGACCAGGTTTGTTTCCCCACCTCCATCTCCTTCTCTTTTTTGCAGATTTCTTTTTGTTTGGCCTGTTAAGGTTCTGTTTGATTGCTGGGAAATGAGCGAAGATAGAAAGGAAAAAGGGAATCTAACCGAGTGGGATAGTGTAGTTCCGCACTCATCATTTGAACGCTAGAGCAGGACCAGGATTCGAGTCTCCACACTGCTGTTGTCAGTGAAAAATCCCAGATGAATCATTTGTGGGCCATAAGCCTTTATTTTTCATTAAATTTTTTCTTGAAAACAAGATTTTTATGCAAATAAAAGATTTCTTTAAAATTTTATCGAAAAAATACAAAATTGTCCGGCCTTGTTTGTTGTTTGTTTTGCAGATGAAAATGTAAAATGGGTTTGAATTTGTCAATATTTGCATGAGATTAGTTTCACCTACTGCTGAACAAGATGAATTCTTACTCTGCCAAGGTCCACCTTAGAATTTCTATGCAGAATAGTTTTTTCTTTTGTTTTGAAAGAAATTTAAGTCTTTTCTTCTAATCTCATTTCAAACGTTGAAATTATGACCTTTGCAAAAAAATGCAGGAAACATTTGCTGAATACACTGCTAGAACATCATTTGAGAGGCCATTGTTAAGTGGTGTAGCATATGCTCAGAGAGTTGTTAATTCAGAGAGGGGGGAATTTGAGAGACAGCATGGATGGACAATCAAGACAATGGAGAAGGAGCCATCCCCTGCCCGTGACGAGTATGCTCCTGTGATATTTTCTCAAGAAACTGTATCCTACATTGAATCACTTGACATGATGTCGGGGGAGGTAAACTAAAATCATACAACTTGTGAATTCAGTCTGATTTCCCGTTTAAATTATTGCATAATGTGTTTTGTTTTTTTAATTGGGATCGAACCAGTAATATGGCCTCTGCGTGTAGGAGGATAGAGAAAACATACTGAATGCTAGAGCTACAGGAAAGGCTGTTTTGACTAGTCCCTTCAGGTTGTTGGGTTCTCATCATCTTGGTGTGGTGTTGACATTTCCTGTTTACAAGTCTAAGCTGCCTCCAAACCCCACAGTAATGCAGCGTATGGAAGCAAGCGCAGGGTAAGTGAAAAATAACGTTTGCATTGTATTTTTAGTTGACTTTTGATATGAATATGATAATAAAGTTCGTAATTCAATCACGGTGCTGCTGACCTAGATGGTTAGTGAGTAATTTGATTAGTTAGTTGACCACTTTCTTTATATTTCGTTAAACCATAGCATTGTTCAAAGCAAATCATTCAATATTGCAGTTTTATCACCATACATAGCTCTAACTTTATGCCAATGTTATTGGCTTGAGATTGTTCGGTTCCTCAAAGTACTTGTTCAAGAGCAGAAACGTCCTTTAGTTATTACGTGTCATTCCTTTACATGCGTGTCTTAATGGATTTCTTCTTGAAAGCAGATACCTTGGTGGAGCCTTTGATGTTGAATCCCTTGTGGAGAATCTACTTGGACAACTTGCTGGGAATCAGGCAATATTGGTGAATGTTTATGATGTAACAAATGCTTCTGATCCGTTAATCATGTATGGTGTCCAAAATCAAGCCGGTGATATGTCTCTCGTGCATGAAAGCAAGCTTGATTTCGGGGACCCATTCAGGAAGCATCAGATGATATGTAGGTAAGTCTATCCAATTCATGCGACCTGATTAGGAAACATTTCTTGTTTTTCAGCATGAGATTAATCATGGTATTGGGTTTATCACAGGTACCATGAGAAGGCGCCAACATCATGGACGGCCCTTACTACTGCGTTCTTGTTTTTTGTGATCGGTTTGTTAGTGGGTTATATCTTATATGGTGCAGCAATTCATATCGTAAAGGTTGAGGATGATTTTCATGAAATGCAGGAGTTGAAAGTTCGAGCAGAAGCTGCTGATATTGCAAAATCCCAGGTATTTTTTAAAATATGTATTAGTTCGTAATTTGTACCTTGAGTTGGATCAACTTTTGAACCGAGTATGATTCATTTTGTTGATGCCAGTTTCTAGCTACCGTATCACATGAAATCAGAACACCTATGAATGGAATACTTGGTAGGTGGAGGATGTTTCCTTGTTCAATTTTCGGGTTGTTCTAGATCCTTGTACCTTCATGATCAGCTATCTAATCTTGTATAATTGCAGGCATGCTTGCTTTGCTTCTGGATACTGATTTAAGTTCAACACAAAGAGATTATGCTCAAACTGCTCAAGCCTGTGGAAAGGCATTGATAGCAGTGATTAACGAGGTGCTTGACCGAGCAAAAATTGAAGCAGGAAAATTAGAGCTTGAAGCTGTCCCTTTTGACCTTCGCTCCATAATAGATGATGTTGTTTCTTTATTTTCTGAGACGTCTAGACACAAAGGTATCGAGGTAAGTAATGAAGAATCAGGACAAATGAAAAGCCAATTTGCTTGCATGTTTCCTTATCAGTTGGAGTAGTTGTCCCCCTATAGTATGAAATTTACTCAGACTGCTGCCTTACGGAAACTGATGTTCTTCTCTTTCTGTTTCTCTTCTCCTTGGACTTGACGTCATTGGTCAATGGCATTCATGATGCTTTGTCTGATTGCATGATAACAAATCAAATACACCATAATTCCGGAAGTGTAGCTGGCTGTTTTCGTCTCTGATAAGGTTCCAGAGTTTGTTCTGGGGGATCCAGGGAGATTCAGACAGATCATTACAAATCTTGTGGGAAATTCAGTTAAGGTGAGCTGATCACCGGTCGCCACACGTTATACATTTGCTCCTTATTAGTGTAATATGTTATTTATCGGTTAAATTTTTTAGTTTCTCCAAAAGTTTTGCTTCTCAACGTATTGCTTTTTCATAATTCAAATATTTCTTACTCTAGATTACGTAATGGGACATTCATGTAAAAGAAAGTACATGATTGATGCATATAATTTTTTGGCAGTTCACTGAACAAGGGCATATATTCGTCAAAGTTCATCTAGAGGAACATGGCAAGGTGACAACGTCTGCAAAACTCGACAGTTGTTCAAATGGAGGACCAAATGATGGGATTGTATCTGGTGCTTGTAAGTTCCAAACATTAAGTGGTTTTGAAGCTGCTGATGATCAGAACAGTTGGGAAGCCTTTAAACACTTAGTTGCAGATGAAGAATTTCAAGCTAATGGTTTAGTGAATTTGTTGACAACTAATGAAGCTTTTGAGAGCGTGAATTTGGTGGTTTCTGTTGAGGATACAGGCATTGGAATTCCCCTGCATGCCCAGGAGCGTGTTTTCATGCCGTTCATGCAGGCCGACAGTTCAACCTCAAGGAATTATGGAGGAACTGGTATTGGCTTGAGTATCAGTAAGTGTCTGGTTGAGCTTATGGGTGGCCATATAAACTTTATTAGCCGGCCCCAGGTTGGAAGCACGTTTTCGTTTACAGCTACTTTCGGGAGATGCAAGAAAAATAATTTCAACAAAATGGGAAAGAGCAATTCGGAAGATCTTCCTTCTAGCTTTCGAGGATTGAAAGCAATTGT
Source organism: Dalechampia spathulata (assembly GCA_948192965.1). Lineage (NCBI taxonomy): Eukaryota > Viridiplantae > Streptophyta > Magnoliopsida > Malpighiales > Euphorbiaceae > Dalechampia > Dalechampia spathulata. Next base: position 15,243 of record CANYBF010531997.1, read on the forward strand.
AGTTGATGGAAAACCGGTTAGAGCTGCTGTAACCAGATACCATTTAAAGAGGCTTGGTATCATGGCTGAAGTTGCCAGTAGTCTTAAGATGGCCGCTAATGCCTGCGAAGACAGTACTATCCAGTCAGATATTGTCCTCGTTGAAAAGGACACTTGGATTTCTGGGGATGATGGTGGTTTGATGCCAGAGAGAAAACAGAGCGTACCCGTGTCTAAGTTGCCCAAGATGATACTTCTTGCGACAAATATGAGCAGTGATGAATTTGATAAAGCAAAGGCGGTGGGTTTTGCAGATACTGTAATCATGAAACCTTTGAGGGCTAGTATGGTGGCAGCATGTCTTCATCAGGTGATGGGGATGGGAAGGAAAAGATCACAAGGGAAAAATGCACCAAGCGAATCTTCGTTTCTTCGAAGTCTACTATCAGGAAAGAAAATTCTGGTGGTCGACGACAATATGGTAAACCGTAGAGTTGCTGCAGGTGCTTTGAAGAAGTTTGGAGCTAACGTAGAGTGCGCTGATAGTGGCAAAGCAGCACTGAAGTTGCTGCAACTGCCACACAGTTTTGATGCATGCTTCATGGATATTCAGATGCCAGAAATGGATGGGTAAGTTTTGAAACTTCTGTTATATTCATGTCTTATCTGTCTATTATTCATCTCTTAAACCTGAGTCCCAAGTTAACTGGGTTCTACACTATGAATTCTCATTCTCCACTCTGCACTGCCTGCATTGTTAAAATTGGAGATATATATATACTAACAAAATTTTCATAAGCTTTTGCCATGTCTCCTTTCCTTGCTGGCTTGAATTGCCTACTTGATGAACTTACGTGCTAGTCGATGATTAAATTTCATGATTAAGTCATCGATGTGCAGACAAGTATTATTTTTCCTTCTGCTTCCAGCACAGTTTGCATTAATCCGTCTTCCATGGCCTCTTTCAGGTTCGAGGCAACGCGTCATATTCGGCAGATGGAAAGCCAAGCAAACGAACAGATTAATGGTCAACTGACAATCGGAAGCTGCGCAGCGAGTAACGGGGAGTGGCATCTGCCTATACTAGCCATGACAGCCGATGTCATACATGCCACGTATGATGAATGCCTGAAATGTGGAATGGATGGATACGTATCTAAGCCCTTCGAGGAAGAAAATCTCTATCAGGCAGTCGCCAAGTTCTTCAAAGCCAAACCATTCTCAGACTCATGCACCTGATCTCTCCTTCCTCCAGCAAGCCAAGCAAATCTGAACTGTCAAACATTATTATTGGTTTCACAGGTAGCAGCAATTCTCAAACCATCTGGAGGTGTTAACATGGTCTTAACTCTGTGATGGATGGACGGTCAATGATGATCATGGGTTCGGGTAATCACAGCTAACCAGCTCATATTAACTTGTATCAAAATCAGAGTATTTGTATGATACTGCTGCAACTACTACTGTACGAGCTAGCTTCCTCTCCTGTTTAAGATCCTGAAAGAAGCAACAAGCAAATCTGCAAGTAAACCTCATAATTCTTTTTCTCCTCATTATTTAGATCGATGGTAATGACGACAGTGATGCAAGTGTTGGTGTTGATCATGGGGCTTAAAATAATGTTCATGAACATGGATGAATGTAAAATAATTATATCAAATTGGAATTATTATTATTTTTATATATGTTTTCTTTATTGGTTATTTTATTTTATATAACAAATCAAATGTTTATTTTTCTTAGTTAGCTTTACCTTTATTCTTATGTATTGAAATCTCCCACAACTCTTAGATGATGATAAAAAATTATTATATCAAAAATAAATAATTATAATTCCTTCTAAATAATAAACAATAAAATATATTTACATGAGGAAAAATATAATTATCAGATGTTCTTCCGATCAATCTTTTATGTTATTTTAATTGAAGTAAAATACAAAGCAATTATTATATATCACCATTTAATGCAAAATAAAAATAAAATAAAACACTGAAATTATCAAATCTACTCATAAATTAATAAAAATTAAATATCCATCTTTGATATAAATTAGATAAAAAATTGTTTCGAAATCATTTATCAAACAAGTCAATTAAAGATGTTTAAATAAAATATATCAGAGTTAAATAATTTTCATATAAAATTTATTTTATTACAAAAAAAAATTTTGATTTTTATAGTATTCTGAAATTAAAAACGAAGAAACAAAGAAATAAATTCGATAATATTTAAAAATAAAGACCAAATCATTTATTAGGAAAATCTCTGTGAGATAATTTTGTAAATTATTGTTATTTTTCTTAGCAGTAAATCATAAATATTTAAAGACCGCCCTTATCCGTGACGGAAAACGAACCGCCGCTGTGAATTGCTTTTATTTGCACGGAATTCCGTTTATCCTCCGCCTTGACCGAAATCCAGTCAAGTCACTCGGAGTTTATTTTATATCAAGTCTCCATCACATCGCCCATGAAATTGCATCTATTTACAATCCTGCCACTGGTTTTCTGTCTCCTCTAATAAATCTCTTGCTCCTCTTCAACTTAGGGTTTTCGAATCCCTAATTCTTTCTCACAGTAAGGGGAAATGGCTCTCCCTCCTATAGAATGTATATATGTTACAGAAGAATATATCCGTGAATGGAAATCAAGTAATCCCAATTTTCGCTTCCCTAATCCTGTGTCCATGCTTCGTTTCCTTTACGAGCTCTGCTTTAACATGGTAATTTTGAATTCTATGTCTTTATCAGTTAGTTATTCTTTGGCCTGTTGTTTGGCATTCATATTGTTTATTTTGCTGGAATTATTTAGGTTCGAGGAGAACTACCGTTCCAGAAATGTAAAGCTGTTTTAGATTCTGCAGAGTACATAGAAGAAAGTGTATCTGCGAGAGATTTAGCTTCGAGTTTTGCTGATATTATCGCCCAGATGGCTCAGGATGTTCGTTTCTTTTTGTTTTATTTTAAATTTCTGATAATTATTGTGGAATGCCAGTATGGTTTTTGTTTCCCTTGGTTGTTTTTAATGTTCCTGTTTCTTTTTCCGCCACAGCTTACAATGCCTGGAGAATATCGTGCTCGTCTTACAAAATTGGTTAGTGTTTACATAAATCAAGCTTGAAACTTCAATTTTTAATTTCGAGCAGTCCAACGTGATTTAGTTCTACTTAACCATGAATGGTTGTTGGCATTTCAATTCAAATTATGGTAACCATGTTAGTATGATGGTACTTATTTGCTTGGATGCATTGTAAATGGTCATGCTTGTGAATGTCAGCTATTTGCCATGATACTTTTATGCGAATAGTTTTTATCTCATTCGATGCTTCATTTGGGTTATAATTATGCAAATAGTTTTTATCTCATTCAATGCTTCATTTGGGTTATAATAGTAATTGTTTGGGAATAAGTGGATTATATAAGGTCTCTAGACGATAGTGTTATTTTGGATGTTTTCTCTTGTGCTTATGTTTATTATTGATTTCTTTTTCTTCTTTGTAGGCAAAGTGGCTGGTGGAATCTGCCATAGTTCCATTGAGGTTTTTCCAAGAGCGGTGTGAGGTGAGTTCTTACCTGTTTGGTAGGATTTAGCAATTTTATTCTCTTTACACTTATTTGTTTTCTTGATCTTTTCTGCTTCATGCCACATATGTTGAATGAAAATTGAGAAATAAATGTTGACAAGAAACTTCTCTCACTGTTCAGGAGGATTTTCTGTGGGAGGCTGAAATGATAAAGATAAAAGCTCAGGATTTGAAGGGGAAAGAGGTATTTTGATTTCATATCTATTAAATGTCATTCAAACTGGTTTCCTGAAATAAATTTCAAGTTAGCAGTCTTCTTTCTTGTTATTTCTTTTTAACTCCTAGTCATGTTTATCCATACATATTTATCATGGTTGAATTTAGTTGAAATTTTGCTGGGTCATGTCATGTGGAATGTAACATGAGCTTACCATATTTACTCTATGTGGCATTCCAAAACTTATATTTCTAGGACACCTGCATCCCTCAAATGGGAAATAAAGTTGCAGTCTAATGAGCAATATTTTTTAACTGTTCCATTTGCAACATCAGTATTGTAAATTTAGCCTTTCATGCCATATCAGCTGACAAGTTAATAATCCAATTAAAGAAACTCCTATTTCTTTCTGCATCTTTTGATATACTCTCTGTTCGTTTCAGGTCAGAGTAAATACCCGCCTTCTTTATCAACAGACAAAATTCAATCTTCTTCGAGAGGAAAGCGAGGGCTATTCCAAACTGGTATGGTGGCCTTTTGGTTCTTTTTGTACAATTCTTTGGAGTTTCCAAGTGTATGTTCTGATACTTCTCCTCACTGTCTGTTTCCCATGTGCCATCTTCATTATTCCTTTATCCAATGCTCTTCATGAAAAAATTCATTATCTAACTGCCAACTGTATTGCCAATGCATCAACTTGTTTATTAATTCAGTTCATGAAGCTGAACATATATGTTGCTACCTCTCAAATATAATTATTCTTGAACTGGTCTTGTTTTAACCTTTCCTGCTGTGTTTTGAGGAAGTTTTGCTTTTTAAAAGGCATATATGCTTTAAGAATTTTGCGCAACTTCTTCAAATATGCAGCATAAAACCATTTTAAGTGGAAAAAGAGAAACCATGTGCCAATTCCAATTGGCTTTCGTTAAGGCTTGATGGAGTTCAAGTTATGTGGTTATAGAATCATATGCACCAAGATTCTTGGAAGGATCTATTTTGTAAGCGTTTTAATGATGGATGGCACATGATAATAGCATTTGGTTACATGCAGCTAATTGATTCTATTTTTTTCTGCAGGTTACTCTTCTGTGTCAAGGCTATGAAGATGTAACCAAAAATGCATCAACAGCAACAATAGGCATCATTAAGGTTTTAAAATGAACTTAATTATTCGTCCAGCATCTCTTGAGTCATATTCTTGCCGGATTCTCTTCTGATTAATGCAATTTCTGCAGTCATTAATTGGGCATTTTGATTTGGATCCAAATCGTGTTTTTGATATTGTAAGTTATATCTCTTTTTCATTGTTCTTTAATGCGGGTATTGAATAATTGGAGGGTAACCTTAGGTGCCACTGTTCCCTGCTGTAGGTGTTGGAGTGTTTCGAACTTCAACCAGATAATGAAATGTTTTTGGACCTCATTCCCATCTTCCCAAAGGTGTGTAGTTTTTTGGTGAAGGAGGTTGGGACATTTGTTTCTTTTTCATTGAAGGTATCAAATCCATTTTTTTTGTAATTTTTTCTTTTGTCTGCAGTCTCATGCTGCACAAATTCTTGGTTTCAAGTTCCAATATTATCAGCGAATGGAAGTGAATAATCCTGTACCATCTGGGCTTTATAAACTCACAGCATTACTGGTGAAGGAAGAGTTCATTGATCTTGATAGCATGTGAGAGTTTCCTTTTAAGCTTGATCTCTGTGGTAATTCATTTTAGGGTAAAGAACTGAAATGAGACTGACATTCATCAAATGTAGATATGAAATGTTATTTGATTATGAAGGAACAAAGAGTCCTGCAGAATATTGTCATATTGCCAATGAATGACCCAAATGGATCACCCAATTAACCTGAGGATAGAAATCAAAATTATAATAATATTAAACCATGCAGAAGAACTTGCTAAGCTGTTTTCTTCTTTTGGAAATGCATACAATTTTTGGAGATAGTACTAGAGATTTTCGTCATTCTTGAGTTTGACTAAGTTGACCAAAATTTCATACCTGTTGCAGATATGCTCATCTACTTCCTAGGGATGATGAAGCCATTGAGCAGTATAATTCCTTTTCCTCCAAGCGCTTAGATGAGGTATAATACTGTAGTAGTATTCTTGTTATAGCCATTTGTTCTCTTGGTATTTGAGTACAGTTAAAGGCGTTTGTGCATTTAGTGTATGTTTCATAGGCCTTTCTTTTGGTATCCTGAATATTTTTCATGGATGGTGCTTGTGTGTGATTTCATAAAATTTTGCAGGCTAACAAAATAGGAAAAATAAATCTTGCTGCAACTGGGAAGGACCTCATGGAGGATGAGAAACAAGGAGATATTACGGTAGATTTTTTTGCAGCACTGGATATGGAAACCGACGCTGTTACTCAAAGGTCTTCAGAATTTGATAATAGTCAAACTTTGGGTCTTCTTACTGGATTTCTTTTGGTGGATGACTGGTGAGTTTTTGGAAAAAGTTCCTTTTCTTTTTGTTCGTTGTTTGAGTTGCAGCATTTTTGGTTCTTAGTTTCTGAGATTATGGTTTCACATGGGCTGTGTCTTGCATGTTTCATTTCAGAAGTCAGTTTCAAGATATTTTTTTTGGCTATTACATATATCTGTATTTGTTGAAGGAACACATGGCTTTAAATGGTGCTTTAGATTTTGAATTCATTTATTCAATTATTCAACTTGTTATTTGCTACGAACTTGCATTTTTTGAAGTTTGTTTTTAGCTATTATGTCGGGCTTTATATTTTTACTTCAATTATATTTTACACAATACAGGCCTGGACAGCTTAAAGCAGGCTAATGGGTTAACTGCCATTCATTGATAGTCATTTGTCTGTACAAAATAGGCACATGAATGTTGTGTTGTTATGCTTTATTGATGGCTATTCACTATTTTTCTCTGGGGAATGCTTGAATAATTTATCATTTTTCCCCCCTTTTGTTTTTCATTGTGCAAACATTTGCTATCCACCCATCCTCCTACCCTTGCAACAGTTGGGGAGCAGTATGGTTACTGGACCATCATCACTTGATCCTGCCTAAGCAGAGTTGGCCACAGAAACTGCATATACCATTGGCTGTTTAAAGTCAAAACAATAAGCTTTTTGTGCGCCGGATTAGCCCTTTAAATATTTTCTGTGGTGTTGCTTTTAGTTTGCCAACTCTCAAAGGTCTATAAAAATGTAGTGAATTGATTCTTCGTCAATTAATTAAATACAATAGGATGTATTGGTTATTATTAATTGCAGTGAATTGGTGCTTACATAGTATGATGGTATCTCTCCTCAGGTATCATGCTCATATATTGTTTAATCGTCTTGCACCACTAAATCCAGTGGCACATGTTCAAATTTGCAGAGGGTTGTTCAGGTAAAATTTGTTTGATTTTCAATTTATCCATTTCTTCGATGTGAAATACAGAGCTTGTTGATTTAGTGATTAATGCTAGATCATTGATGCAAATTGTTTTGCACTTCCTAGTTCTTAGTTATGATGTCAGCTTCAAAAATGATATTTTTTGTAACATTTTCTTTTCTGTGCATTGAAATCAATGTTGAAAGATATGTGGAGGCCTGGTTGTTTGTAATTCTACCATTCTTGTGTTCAGGCTCATTGAGAAGTCAATCTCAGGACCTTATGATATTATTCGTCGAACACATCTTCAAAATCTTGGGTCTTCAGTGGGAGATGATGCTGATTTTATGGACACTTGTAGTACATCGGGGCATAGGTCTCCCATAGATCTACCCAAGGAGCTTTTTCAGATGTTAGCGACTGTTGGTCCTTATCTCCACCGTGACACAATACTGCTGCAGAAGGTGCTTTTTCTTTTTGATAATTCTATGGATAATTTTCTTGGCCTAATATTTTAGGAATTTTCTTTTAAAATTTAAATTTTCTCTCTTCATGTATAGATATGTAGAGTATTGAGGGGTTACTACTTGTTTGTGCTTGAGCAAGCTGGTGGCGTCGATGGAGGTATAAATAATGAATCAAATTTAACTCGAAACCCTAGTGTCCACCTAAGACAAGCTAGGTTAAGGGTTGAGGAGACATTGGGGACATGCTTGCTTCCTTCCTTGCAATTAGTACCAGCAAATCCAGCAGTTGGACAGGAGATATGGGAAGTGATGAGTCTCCTTCCATATGAGGTTGCTGTGCATCAAATTGACTCAAAACTTGCTGTTCATTTCGTGTTTGGTTGCTTAGAAATCTTGCTTTTTGTGCTTTATCTGTTTAGGTACGTTATCGTTTATATGGTGAATGGGAGAAAGATGATGAACAGAACCCCATGGTCTTAGCTGCAAGACAAACAGCAAAAGTATGTAACATATGCATCTGATCTGCTGTTGATGTTGCATCTAGGTGCTTACAGGGCATCACATCATACTCTTAACTTGCCACAAATTGCTTTCTGGACACATATTGCAGTTGGACACCAGAAGGATACTAAAGCGGCTTGCCAAGGAAAATTTGAAGCAGCTTGGTCGGATGGTTGCCAAATTGGCTCATGCAAATCCAATGACTGTACTACGAACTATTCTTCACCAGGTGCTGTCTGTGATGCAGAAACTTTTCTTTTATTTTATATATTTGGATTGGTTTGATTTCTTGTTTTGACAACATATCGTGCAGATTGAGGCGTATAGGGATATGATTGCCCCTGTTGTGGATGCTTTCAAATATTTGACCCAGGCAAGTTGTTTTCTGAATTCCTAATAAATTTGTTCCTTTGATAACCAATATCAGAACTTGTAGCAATTTCAGAAAGGAAGAGCTTTTGAATTGGGATTTTCTGTTTCTGTCATTTCAAAAGTTATTGTTTCCTATTGATTCAGATCTTCCAAGTCGATGCTGCTTATTTCATTGCAAAGTTGGGTTCATACTTTTGGTTTAAATGATACTAACTTCTAATACGGTTGTGTCCTCATGATATGCATTGGTGCTCAAATTTTTTGAAAACTAATTAATAGGATGCAGGAAAGCTATTTTGTAAGAGGTAATTATCAATTTCATGCTAAACATCACCCTTTCAGTTTACTGGATTTTACCTGCTGTTCACTCTTTTTATAAACTGAGAGAACTTTCACCTGTCAAATCATAAGAACTTGTCTGCCTAACAAGTTCTGGAAGCTATTTGAACAACTTTCTTGGTGTAAAACTGCCATGGTTATTTATGATTGGGATGATCAACAACAGCATTTACTGATACCGCAGGAAGTGATTTAGTTTTTGGTCATTTGATAGTTAACATCTTAGGTTCATGTGGAAACTATCCAATTATAGTGTTCATCTTTGTTTTAACTTCTTGTTTTTTCTTTTCTTTTTGCATTTAAAGTGTTTGTTGTAATTCTTGTCATGGACCTTTTTCAGATTATGGAATTATTTAGAATAGGCTTGTGGATTCTGTGTGTTATTTGTGGATTTAGTATTGCTGATTATGAGCATGACTTTTCGTTTCAGCTTGAGTATGACATCTTAGAATATGTTGTGATCGAGCGCCTGGCGCAAGGAGGTCGTGATAAGCTGAAGGATGATGGTCTTAATTTGTCAGACTGGCTTCAATCATTGGCTTCGTTTTGGGGTCACCTGTATGTAAACTTCTCTTTTTTTCAGAACTCTACATTCCTTATTTTTGATTGATATTTCTGCCTAAAGATGCTGATTTGTAATATGTATTGGTTTTTCTCATGATTTGAAGTAGTTTAAACTTTAAAATAATATTGTTGAATGGTCTCAGTTGTAGTGGGTTCTGTTATTTTCATGGCATTCTGCAATTGAACTTTTGAACTGCAAATTTTTCCCATTATATTACATGTGTGCTTACTGTGTCTCCTTATTGATATCTTATTTTACTAAGCAATTTATGGGTAGGTTGTTCCTAAAATAATTGTTATGCAATGTATTGAGACAATGTTTTGAGCATTGAATTGATTGTGTTAAGGATTTTAGATATTTCTTGGGATGCTTTACTTCAGTTTCTAAGTTGCAGATTTAACACAGCAAAAGCAGGATGACTGCAGCTGAAGTGTGATAGGACATTGCTGACTTTCCAAGTCATAATTTGCAAGGCCATTAAGTTTCGACAGTTATCTTGGAATTGAATAGGCTTCTATGAGTGAGCTGTATGGGGTTTCATGACAGATTGAAGGATAGGTTCCAGAAATGATACCTGATGGTGAGGGTTGGTCAAAATTGATTTACTCATTTGTCTCGTTGGCTGAATACTTTTCCAAGTTTGGCATCTACCAGGGATTGAAATTGGGGTCAACTTTTTTTTGGAATTTGGTGTTGTGGTTTATGGACTTGAACAACTAGGTGAAAGATCATTGTGGATTCTGAAATATAGGTTTTGCTTGTGAAAGTAGACATTTTTGCTAAGGGAATTGGGTAGGCGGTAGGCAGGATTTCATTGTCAAAATTTCACGTAGCTCTTATCTCTTCTTTTCTTTTCTATCTTTGGCACTGCCTGGCTACTCTATTGGAAAAGGTACCGCAAATTTTTCAAAAGCAGTTTCCTGGATTGATGGAGGATTGTTTGTGATTGAAAGAGGGCATGTATGGCAAAAGATTGTGTGTTGTTGTGTGGATTTGAAAGTGAAGAAGTATTTTAAATTTGAAGCAGAACTAATGGGTGGATACTTTAAAATGATAGATGAAAGTGGAGTGGCAAGAATTTCTTTGGACTGATCAGAGTGTTTGATGTTGACATGAGCAACTGTGGGCTGTGGAGCATTGCCATTTGATTTTGTGTTTCTAGTAATATGAAATGATACAGAAACGATGTCCTTAATCTTTTTGGCCGTATGAAGAATTACGTTTTAGGTGGGAAGCTCAGATTAGAAGGCGGTTCTTTTGTGGTTTAAATAATTTATGCCAGGTTGCTATTTCATCTTGGATCTTCTTTTCAGTCAGTGTCTCTACTGTCATTTGCTGATGGTGTCATGCAATTGTCAGCTTTTGTGGTACTGTCTGCTATCTCCATCAGATTGGCACTCCTATCATGAGATTTCTTTTAAACAAAATGAGAGGTCTGTAAGCAGTGCTTTTGATTGTAGCTGCATTAGCTTGTTTTTCATGGCGGCTTTTGGGTACTTCAAGGTTCATTGGCTTCGTCCTGTTTTGAAATCCTTGGGCAGCCAATTTGCAGTGCATAGATAACTTGCAATTGGTGGAAATAAGTCGAATTCTGTGGACATGACACTTGCAATTGTAGTCAAGGCTCTCGTGGTTGCAGGCCTGTTCAGTTGTACATTCCTTGGCGTAATTTTTCGTTGGAGTCCAAACATTTTTGGTTTGTCTTTGTATTTTATTTCTCTTCTTTTTTATTACTCTTCTCTAGATTCCATACCATGTATGTATAGTGGGCCTTATGTCTTTAACATAGAAAAGACGTGTAATATGTCAAAAGATGTCTGGTATCTATAGACACTTCATTTAGAAGTACTTGGTTGGGCAATGTATTTAATCACAAATCTTTTTTATCTTCTTTGCGGCGTGTTCCTTGGTGAAGCTTCTTTGTTCATAGGTTGAACCAGCCATATAGGCTTACTGGATGGGTTTGCACGGCTGCCTGATTCAGTTATTTTGAATTTTTATATGTGAATATGAATAAGCTAACTGGGGCTTATTAAATTCCTGAGAGGTAATAGGAAACACATGTTTTCAGTATGAGGCTAGGTAGAATAGCTTTATGATGATGTTACGCCACAGTTAGGGAAGGGCATTTTATGAGTAGCTGATGCTGGTTGTTGAGGATAAGTTACAATTTGATTTGTCAATGTGTTTTGGGATTTTCATATACATGAGTAGGTTTTCTGAAAATTGGCTCATTAACAGAAGGAACTTAACCAACCTGAACTAGTTTGCAGCTGAGGCTTTTGTCGGGAGTCAAGATCTTGTGAGGGGCCGTGGCTCCTACTGTGCTTGTACTGGTTCAAGTTGTTAGCAGCACAAGAAAAAGCATTTCTGGTAGTGAATAAAAAAGTGTCTTTCTGGTGGCATTGGACGGAGATCATGCAGAACTCAGCTTTCTTGGTTATATTCAAATAATTTTTACCTCCAAGTCTCACTTTCTTTGTCTCTTCATTCTAGGTTTTCTCTCTTCTATCATTTAAAACCTTTTCTAATCGATGTTACTAACACTTGCATGTAACCTGACTATTGTGCAACTTTAAATCTCTACGTGCTTCACTTTCAGCTTTCCTTTCTCATGATGCTCTTGGTCAAGGTTGTTCGTTTTTCCACCATCTTCTTCAATGTTCTTAATCTTTGTAATGTGCAACCAAATATAGCTATAATTTCCAAATATTTGCTTTCCAGTTACCCAGAACTGCCTTTCAGTTTCCTGGCATGCTGTCACTTTAGAGTTCAGCTTTTTGTTGATTTTTGGTTCTCGTTCTCCATAACTCCTAAAGCATGCACATCTTAAGCATAACTTCTTTATTCTTTCCTACTCTGGCATATGATCTGCAGTTGCAAAAGCTCAGCACTTCTTATTATGTATCATGCTTTGAGTTGAATAATATTCGTGAGTGAAACATCATGCAAAGGTGAAATGGTGTGATTGCTATTGTTGGGAAATGCCAAATGCCTCTTTATTCTTTTGGTTGTCGTTCAAGTGCATTCTGAAGCTAGTGCACAAAAATATATATGGTCTGGGATGAGCTTCGTTAAGCCTTGTGATTGCTGTTCAGAAAATTATATTTTGGTCAGTATGATATGGAATAAGCTTCAGTTTAAAGGATGTAGTGAGCGAAAAAAATTTTCAGCGCAACCATGGATTTCTATTTCTGACCTTTGGGAGAGGAATAAAGTGTGTGATTAAGGAACAGTAGCTAGATCGATCTTGATTTGCCTTATCTCCTATTTGTCAGTTTGTATTTCATTTTTTAATATCTTGTTGCCATATACCTTACATCAAAGTGTATCTACAAAGTTCTGTACATGTAACAGAAAAATTCTCTATTTGCTTGCATCTGTTCGTTTTGCTTTTACCGTGCATACCTCTACATGATGTTATTTTATGAAAAATAATGGCATTCCTGTGAAGTTCATTTTCTTGTAGTCTACATGCCTTTTCACTTGTCAGATTTTATTTTCATCGGCCAACAAAATGAATGTTCTGAAGGGATTTTATAATGGAATTGAAACTGTGCTCCTGGTGATTTGAATAGAGATGTATAGGTTAAGAATTCTTACATGGGTGGAAAACAATGAGCACTTTGAAATCATTCTATTTTACTTTCTTAATGATCCTAACAGTCCTTCCCTTAAGCATTAAGAATATATTTGCAAGCTTTACATTGCAAAATTTCAGAGATAGATTGAACATTCTTTTGATTATCAATTAAGATAGCCATTATAGTTTAACGCTAGTGATCCTTTTGTAAACCCATTGTCTCTTGCATATTTCCTATAATAGTTTTCATTCTTCAGGTGCAAGAAGTATCCATCCATGGAATTGAGAGGCCTTTTCCAGTATCTTGTGAACCAGCTTAAGCTGGGCCAGGGAATTGAACTTGTACTTCTGCAGGTGATATTTCAAATGTGAATGTTATTCTATCTAGAATTGCTAAATAGGGCTGCAAGTGGATGGTTAATTACTGAACTGCTGTTTTTTTATTAGGAGCTCATTCAACAAATGGCTAATGTTCAGTACACAGAGAACCTAACAGAGGAACAGTTGGATGCAATGGCAGGGAGTGAGACCCTCCGGTATCAGGCAACTTCTTTTGGAGTAACAAGAAACAACAAGGTCATTATATATATATATGTTATTTTGTCCATGGCTAGCTAGCTATGTGCTAAGTCAGTTGATAAATTTGTTTTAATAAATACACCTGCAGAGATTTCTTTTCTAGTTCTGATGCCAATTTCTTTGTTTTTTTTTTCAAAATTTTTTAGTAGATACACCAAATTTTATTTGGACTCGTGGATTTTATTTCAGAGAAACTGTAGTTTTTGAAGTGTTGAAGTGCTATGCTACGCCAATATCTAAGTATCTCTCCATTGGAGATGGGTACTCCAGGGTGAAATGTTGAGTTGAAGTAACTGGAAGTCATTTGTTTTAGTTTTTCCATGCTTAAATTGTGGATTGCTGCTAATGATAGCAGCTTTCTTTCAGCATTTAGAAATCCTGTTGGGTATGATCTTTTGGCTATATGCAAGGCAGACAGATATTGATTGTGCTTTATAATTGGTTCATTGAGGTGAACCAAGTTTTGAGATGTTAAGCTATGCAGCCATTGCTTGCTAGATTTCTGTTAAATGATTTACATGAATATTCAGATTTATACCAGTGGCTATGAAGAAAAGTAGGAATTTGCTTCCTCACAATTGAACTATGAGTACAGGTTAAGTTTTTTGATTGCTAAGTTCTAATTTTTGATTGCTTATGCAGGCTTTGATCAAATCTACCAACAGACTAAGGGACTCTTTGCTTCCTAAGGATGAACCGAAGCTGGCGATTCCCCTTCTTTTGCTTATTGCACAATACCGTTCTGTGTATGCTCTACTAATCATTCATCAGTTACTTGGAATTAAGATATTTTCTTACTTGATGCTTTGGATTGTAAAAATTGTTGTTGATATAAGTAACCCATGGTAAGACAGTGCGAATGACATTTATTGCTGGAGCATGGTGTAAGCAGTCCACTTTCCCTGTTTACTTCAGCATGGAGCATTTTTATTTTCTAATCTTTATCTTTTCTTTGAATATCGGTAAAGGCACTTTGTCAGTGTTTCCGTTGCATTTTCCCTGTTATTGCTGCAGTGCTTTCCTCTTTTGCTGCCAAGGAAATTTGCCTATCAGTATTTTAATCAAATCTTTTCCTGCAGGGTTGTCATTAATGCAGGTGCACCTTACATTAAAATGGTCAGCGAGCAGTTTGATAGGTGCCATGGAACTCTTCTTCAGTATGTGGATTTCCTTTGTAGTGCAGTTACACCAGCCACTGCTTATGCAAAGCTGATTCCATCTCTTGATGATCTTGTTCACCTGTACCACCTTGATCCTGAGGTCTTTCCTACTCTCTCTGTCTAAGTGATTTGCTGCATGAGCATGGGAAACCTTAAAACTTTGTTTTATAATTCTTACTTGCTTTTCCTTAAAACTTTGTTTTATAGTTCTTGCTTGCTTTTCAGATTTTATCAGCTTATGGGCTTTGAATCATATGATTGATTCCATGTTCAAGTGTATTTACTTTATTACTTTGGTGATTGCAGGTTGCATTTCTAATTTACCGCCCTGTGATGAGGCTGTTCAGGTGTGAGGGTAATTCTGATGTCTTCTGGCCACTGGATGACAGTGAATCTGTGAGCACTATA
Source organism: Dalechampia spathulata (assembly GCA_948192965.1). Lineage (NCBI taxonomy): Eukaryota > Viridiplantae > Streptophyta > Magnoliopsida > Malpighiales > Euphorbiaceae > Dalechampia > Dalechampia spathulata. The sequence goes on from CANYBF010531997.1 coordinate 30,291, forward strand.
GATTCAGAACAAACAGTAAACAGTAGCAACATTGTTCTTGATCTTGGCTCTCCTCATAAGCCTATAACGTAGGCATTCAATTCCTTGCTGGAAATTTCTTGCATTTGTATCATGTTGTTTCCTAGATTGGTTTCTCTGCTCGATGACTATTTAGAGGAGATGGACCAACAAATGATTTTATATGAATTCTTTGCAGGTGGTCAGATCTTCTTGATACGGTGAAAACAATGTTGCCAGCAAAAGCCTGGAATAGCCTCTCACCTGATCTCTATACTACATTTTGGGGTCTTACACTATATGATCTATATGTTCCTAGAGATCGGTATGAGGCTGAAATTGCAAAGCAGCATGCAGCTCTTAAGGCTTTGGAAGAGATTTCTGATAATTCTAGTTCGGCAATTAGCAAAAGAAAGAAAGATAAGGAAAAGATCCAAGAATCTCTAGATCGTTTGACAAGTGAACTCCATAAGCATGAAGAAAATGTTGCTTCAGTCCGCAGAAGACTTTCCCGTGAAAAAGATAAATGGTTGAGTTCCTGCCCTGACACTTTGAAAATCAACATGGAGTTTCTCCAGCGCTGTATTTTCCCACGTTGTACCTTCAGTATGCCAGATGCTGTCTATTGTGCTACGTTTGTGCACACCCTTCATTCTCTAGGAACCCCATTTTTCAACACAGTCAATCACATTGATGTTTTAATATGCAAAACCTTACAGCCTATGATTTGCTGTTGCACCGAGTATGAAGCAGGTAGACTTGGGAAGTTCTTGTATGAGACATTAAGGATCGCTTACCACTGGAAGGTTATTTACTACTGCACTGAGTGACTTTTTTTTTCTGTTCTTCTTGTTTTGCGTATATCCTTCCTTTTTTTTAGGAAACTAGTATCAAGTTCTAGTGAATTGTTGTTAACAGTGAGCAAACCGTTCTCTTTCTTGTCCTTCTAATCCCACGTGCTCCATTTCTTTTAATTTTATGACTAAACAATGCCTTGTCTACAGAGTGATGAATCAATTTACGAACTTGAGTGTGGAAACATGCCTGGCTTTGCTGTGTATTATCGGTTTCCTAACAGCCAACGTGTTACATATGGCCAGTTCATTAAGGTGAGTTCTTGGGTATCAAATAGGATGGTGTTTGGTTTTATTAAGCACCAACTCTGCAAGTTTGAGAAGTCAATGGTTTGTCAGTTGGGTTGAATTTCCTAGATGCGTTCCTCAACTTGGTCCCCTGTTTTCCTCTTTCTTGTTCCTTTGTCTCTTTCTTACTTTGTTTCATCTGGACTTTCTCATTTTTCACATCATCCCTTTTCGCTAGATATGCAGTAGTTCGTGAATGTTGTCCTGTTTTTTTTTGTTCAGGACCATTCTTCCAGTAATTAATTTCTGAAGATTCTATTTCTAATAATTATTTATGTTTCTTCTTTTGGCGTTAACCATGTGTTGCATTCTTCATGAACATCTTCAATGATTGGCTGTGGGTGCATAGCTGCAACTGAATCTTTCTTTTGGCTTTTAACCGTGTGTTGCATTCTTGGTGTTTCTTCCCCCCAAGAGGTCTAGTCATTTTGGTATATGAACTTCATTTTCTAGTTGAAGTCTTTTTTTTTGTTGTTGCTGTAATTTAATTCAATTGGGATTCAAAGTTTCTGGAGGAGTTCTAATTTCTAGTGATAAATGGGCAGGGAAATCAAATCCCAATTGTATTTGAGAGGGGAGTTATGAGAATCCCACATGCTTATAACAAGTTTAAGAGAGCAAGCAATGAATAAAGGCTAAAGTTTAACCACACAAGCGAAGTGGTCTTGCTTTTTCAAGACCCATTTTTATGCATGTGGAATTTGCACTATATTTCAATGACTCCCACCCATTTAGTTTGATCAATTTCAATTTTTAATAATTTCAATTCGTATAATTTCAATATAACATGCTTTGATGGCGTTATTTGTGGACAGATTCTGTTTAGGACTGTTTCTGTTGTTAAATATGCAAAACAGTCAGCTCATCATTGTTTTTATTTTGTTTTATGTGTATGCATCAAGAAGTCACATAATCATACCTGTAAATTCAATCTTCTATAGCTTTTGGATCACCGTCATTAGTCAAGCACTCTGTTTCTTGTAGGTACACTGGAAATGGAGTCAAAGAATCTCAAGGTTGCTGATACAGTGCTTGGAATCAACAGAGTATATGGAAATTCGGAATGCTCTTATATTGTTGACAAAAATTTCTGGTGTTTTCCCAGTTACTAAACGGAGTGGGATTAACCTTGAAAAGAGGGTAAGAGATCTCAGAATGCTCTTATGTTAACATCTTATTATAACAGCATACGACTTTTATTTTCATTCCTTATCCTTCCCCACATGTAGGTAACAAAGATTAAAAGTGATGAAAGAGAGGATCTTAAGGTGTTGGCAACAAGTGTTGCTGCAGCTTTGGCTGCTAGAAAGGTGTGTGGAGGCTTCAGTTGACATTTACTTGCTCGTATTTACATATTTTAAAAGTTGTTTCTTCTATGCAGCCTTATTGGGTCACAGATGATGAATTTGGTATGGGATATCTTGACATTAAGCCTCCTACAGTAGCAAAACCTGTCTCTGGTAATGTAGCGGGCAGCCAAAGTACTTCTACCCTCAATGTCTCTCATGGTGAATCAGCCGGTGGAAGAGCAGTGGCTGCTGTAAATCAACATGGAGAGAATGGGAATTCATCTAGAGAACATATATCAAGAGTGAAACCTGCAGATAGAACAGAAAATGCATCACATTTGAAATCCGATCCAGGAAATCAAAAGGTCAAAGGTGGATCCGTGGTGATTCAGTCAGATGTTCCATCATCTGTCACTTCAGCTGCTGGACTAGCTGGATCATCTCGAACAACAGAGAATCCAAGGCAAATGGATGAGTCATCTGTCCTAAAGAATCCTGCAGAATCCGAGGTATTTGTTGGATCATTTGGTATTTTAGATGAATATCCTTCATTATTATCACTAGTTTTTGTTTGTTGACTAGACTTGCGATTAGAAAACATACATAGAACACTATTCTTATTATTGGCAATTATTCACCACCAATGAGGCAACAAAGAAGAAAAAAAAGATGTAGCATCTGCTTTATGCTTTATCTTTGATATTTGTTCATTCCAGTATAATTGCAAACAGCTTAATCAAGCAGAGAAATTAAATAAATTCCCGGCATTCTTTGTCTTAAAAGCTTGGCAGGTCTTTAATCATCGTGTAATTTGATGTAATTCAGATTATTTTTGATAAATAGAGTCAGATTGACTCCCACCAGTCCAGTGTTTGTTTAATCACTTTGAAATGTAGGGATGGAAACAAGTTTTCCCTTCTTGAAGCTCTCTGTGCAATCTGTTCTCTAATTTTTAGCTTCTACACTATAAAGGCTTTTCATTTTTGGCTAAGGAAGCTCCTATTTTTTGATCTCATGGTTTCTTGAAATGGTTAGGCATGTTGAAGCATCAAATGACGGGGAAAACATATTTTTGCCCTCCACATTTAATAAATTGATTGTTTATTCAATATTTGGGGTGAATTATTGTGTGATACGTTTTTTCTAACCACATTTTGTGATATTAGTCGCTGATGGTAATTGCAATTTTTTGGTTGTCAGTCAAAAACTTCAGGGAAATGGCCAATGCCTGCCAGTTCAGGAAAAGCACTGAAACAGGTGGCAAAAGATGACTTGAAGTCTGGGAAAGCAGTGAGCAGAACTCCAGGTGCATCCTCTGGTGACAAAGATATGCCCTCTCATTTATTAGAAAGCAGGCAAGGAAATTCTTCCAATATAGTTTCAAATGGTAATGCAGTTTCAGCATCAGCAAAAGGCTTGAATTCGTCTACACGCAGCTCTGATGGTCATAGTATTGAATCGAAGGCTGATGCTGGAGCCACTAAATCTGTGATCAAAGACGACACGGCTGAAGTTGGTGATGTTCACAAGCTCCCATCGCGAGTTCATTCTCCTAGGCATGATGGTTCTTTTGCATTATCATCGAAGTCTAGTGATAAATTGCAAAGAAGAGCTAGCCCTGGAGATGATTCTGATAGATTAAGCAAACGCCGGAAAGGTGATACTGAATTAAGAGATTTAGAGGGTGATATTCGAATCTCGGATAGAGAAAGGTCCTTGGATTCTCGATTAGTTGATCTTGACAAAATTGGAAGTGATGAACGTGTACATCGGAGCATGGACAGACCTCTAGATAGATCTAAAGATAAAGATATTGAGAGATATGACAGGGACTATAAAGAAAGACCGGAACGCCCTGATAAATCTCGTGCAGATGATGTTTTAGTTGAAAAACCAAGGGATAGGTCAATGGAAAGATATGGAAGAGAACGTTCTGTGGAGGAGAGAGGGCAAGAGAGAGGGGGTGCTGACAGGAGTTTTGATCGAACCTCTGATAAAATCAAGGATGAACGAAACAAGGATGAACGAGGTAAAGTGCGTTATGGTGAGACATCTGTAGAAAAACCACATGATGACCGATTCTACGGGCAGAACTTGCCTCCACCACCACCCTTGCCTCCTCATGTTGTTCCCCAGTCTGTTAATCCTAGTAGAAGAGATGAAGATACTGATAGAAGGTTTGGAACTACCAGGCATTCTCTGAGGCTTTCCCCAAGGCATGAGGAGAAAGAAAGAAGGCGCTCAGAAGAAAATTCTTCAGTTTCACAAGATGATGCAAAACGCAGAAGAGATGATGATTTCCGTGATAGAAAACGAGATGAGCGGGAGGGGCTGTCAATAAAGGTATGTGCTAGATGCTGGCCAATATGTTACATCGTTTTAGGTCTGATAAGCATTAGGTGTTTTAGGAGATGGTTGCTAGCTAGTTTTTCTTTTTGATCTTATCTCTGTCCTGCAATGTACAGGTGGAAGACAGGGAAAGAGAAAGGGAGAGGGAGAGAGAGAAAGCTCATCTAAAGGATGACATGGATGCTGCTGCCTCTAAAAGACGGAAACTTAAAAGAGAGCATATTCCATCAGGGGAACCTGGTGAATATTCTCCAGTTGCTCCACCACCTCCACCTCTACCTATTGGTATGTCTCAGTCATATGATGGAAGGGAGAGGGGAGATAGAGGACCCATGATCCAGCGTGCCGGTTACTTTGAGGAACCTGCAATGCGTATGCATGCTAAAGAAGTAGGACCCAAAATGACCCGTCGTGATGCTGATCCGTATCCTGAAAACCCATTGTTAGAACTGCATTAATGATCTAGCTAGTTGCGCCATACTTCCATCCATATTATGAATTCCTATTCCCCCAGCAATTACTGTTGAAACATGTGTTGCAGCGTAAGTTATGAGAAATTGCGAGTCCTTAATCAGATACTAGAATGTATGACCGAGAATGGGACGATGATAAGCGACAAAGAGCAGAACAGAAGCGGAGGCACAGGAAATAGTAAAAAATCGACAATGGATGATGATAGGAGCTGATTTCCCAGACTGGAAACAAACATGACGAAAAAAGAGCGGAGGCTGTCTTCTATAGGTCTTGCATCAGAAATGGGCTTGCATGGTTGGTTAGTTGATCCATTTGATGTAATTTGATGTAATTCAACTATAACACTGGCTGCTTCCGGAACAATTATTATTATCAAGTCTTCTTTTGGTTCCTATCTGAAAACTTGTTTCCATTAAATGGAATGTTACATGATTTTCTTTACATAAATTGTATACTAAGAGGAAATTAGTGGTAGCCTTTCTTAATAGTATTAGATGTTTGGCTTTTTTTTTTTTAAAAAAAAATCCAACATGAAAATGTATATAGAAATTTTGTTGTACATGTTGAGGTTGGTTGGTTCAATTCTTCTTCAAGGAATTTCATTTTTTTTGGTAATTTCGGCGTATGCTGGTAAGATGTCAGTGGTAGTCTTAGGATTTAAGATATTATCTGTTTTTAATATTCTAAGTAAATAATCTTTTTATTTGATATCTAAATCGTGCATATGATAATTGGTACATAAAAGGTCCTTTTATACTTGGTAAAGATCCCTTCAATGTTCTAATGCTTACAACGAATATAGATCAAGATGTGTATATGATTCATTTCAGTAGACTAAGACTTGACCCTGTACAGAACGAGTGGCAACCATACAGTCATGTCCTCTACAACATGTATGTATATATATACACATGTACATATAATCATCCACACAATCTGTCTTATATACATAGCCAATAATTATTTTTAACGTTTAGGCCTAATTTAATAATGACATGTATTATTGCATAGGCCATGATCCCCTTCAATTTTATGTTACGTTACTGTTAGCAAAGCAATCTTAATATTTTGGTTTGATGCATTTCAATTAAAATAATTTTATTTAATATGAACCATAATTCATTTTTACCATTTATAAAACATGTTTTAATAAATATTAATGTCTAAATATATTTATAAAGAGAGAGAGACAATTACTTAGTCTTTTATTATAAAATTGTAAGCAGACTCAGGACCATACAAAAAGGTCATTTGATCTGAAAGCTTCCAAAGTCTTGGAGTTGATTCTTCACAAAGAATGGGGGGCCAAAGTCCTTAATATCTTCATCGTCAAATATTATAGACGTTACCATTATTTATTTCATAATTCATACCACTTTTTCAGAATATATAGTATGATTTTTTTTTAATTTTTTTCATGTAAGTATAATAAAAATTATTATTTGATATATATTTTAATATATAATTTTTCTTTTTAAATATTAAGTTTGTAATGAAATCAAATTTTTTTAAATAAAATATGTTATTTGACTGGGGAGTTTAATTATTTTATAATAAGTGTGTGTTAATAAGGAAGAGTGATTAAATATATAAATTTATTAGAGAAATAATCATTAATATATTTGTAATTTGTATGGTCAATTGACTTCTGTATGTATTCATATTATTTACAATAAAAACCCAATACACCCTTATCATCCAATGATTACGTCATCAATCCAATTTTCATTTTCAAAATTTATATAAAAGATATTTATCAAACTAATAAAATAATTATATAATATTATTCGAAACCAAATAATTATATCGATATTCAACACGTTTAATAAAATTAACGATATGACTACACATCTGAATCCAATGGGACCCATAACTACCCAGTCAACAGCTTCATTTATTTTATATATTAAGTTCATATGAAAGAGAATTTGCTCGTATATTTATTATTTTATTGCCCTTTAAAATATTAATATAATTATTTATCTACAAATGTAAAAAAAAAAAATCAATAATATATATATTAAGCTCGTTAATTATTATTATTGAGATTTGACATTTTGGACTATTTCAAATCTCACTGTAACTTGAAATTGAAGTCAAATGTTATCTTCTAGAAAAATAAAATAAAAAAAAGGTAGTAATTAAAATAATTAGTCTCCCATTTTTATATTTATTTTCATATTTTGACGCTAATATAATTACAATAAATTATTTTTCAAAGTAAATTTAAAATAAAAGAATATTTGTACAACAGAAGAAGTAGAATGATATAAATTAGCGTTATTTTCGTAATAAATGAATGAAATGATATGAACCCTCGACTCATTAATTTGTAATACTAAGTCAAGGCCTAGCCAATAAGTACCCAAAAAATTAATATTAATAATAAATTTTTATCTTTTAATTAAATATTTTAAATAATCGAAGGCTTAAAATAAAAATCTATGAATTATATTTTCAAAGTGCCGAATAGACTTTGACTATTAATATTATTTCAAATTTCTTTTTTTTTTTGGTATATTAATAATAATAATAATAATTCTTGAATAAATGGGAACGCAAAATTGTACTTTCTGATATTCAATTTCTTTCATTTTCATCAAATGCTATATATATATATATATACTTTTGTTTTACGTATCAGAAAAAGAAAACCCAGTTGAAGGAAAAGCAAGAAAGAGAGGAAAAAGGAAGGATTCGAAGTGATGAGTAATGGAATAGTAGAGAAGGCCTTGAGTAGCCTTGGGAAAGGATTTGATTTAACAAGTGATTTCAGGCTCAAGTACTGCAAAGGCAAAGATAGACTGGTTTTGCTTAATGAAACTGAAACAAGAGAGCTTACGGTTCCTGGTTTTGCTTCTGTCAAAGATGTTTCCGTTGATATTAAGTGTGATAAAGGTGATCGTGTTCGCTACCAATCTGATATTCTTGAATTCCAACAGGTTCTTCTTTATCTCCTTTTCTTCTTTCTTCCTTTTGGTTTATCTTTTTCATTTCTAGTCATCTCTTTCTTGTTTTCATACGATTCATATCCTGCACACCGAACAATAACTTTTATTAGAAATTTAAATTCATTAAATCTGATTTATAATATTTTAATTAATTCGATTCAGCAAATAAGTGTTGTCATAACTTGCTCAGCAAGTTTCTTTTCTCTTTTTGGTCAAAACAGTTGAATTATCAGCCTAATATAGTTGAAAATAAATGAATACTAGAGAAGGATGATGACAGGCATTGTTGGTATTAGTGCAGATGTCGGAGTTTTTCAATCAGAAATCATCAGTTCCAGGAAAAATTCCGTCAGGATATTTTAATGCAATATTTGGATTTGAAGGAAGTAATTGGGCGGCTGATGCAGCTGAGACCAAGTACTTGGGGCTTGATGGCTACTTCATCGTTCTTTTCGATGTTCATATTGATCGTTATCCTCTTGCCCTCTCTGACCATGTCCTGAATTCAGTTCCATCTTCTTGGGATCCCGTCGCTCTTGCAAGGTCAGTACATAATCTTTTCCTTTTATTTTTCTTAGAAAAACAAGTCAAACGGATGACCTGCATGTATAGAACAAGTCAAACATATGATAAAATGAATGATTTTGTACAGATTCATTAAAGATTATGGAACTCATGTGATTGTGGGATTGAGCATTGGAGGAAAAGATGTGGTGCTTGTTAGGCAAGATAGATCTTCCAATCTGGATCCATCTGATCTCAAGAAGCACCTTGACGATCTTGGAGATCAATTATTTACAGGAACTTGCAATTTTTCCCCCAGATCAAGAGATCATAAGTACAACAAGGTTTCGTGTTTAAACCTTTTAAGAATTAAAATAATTTCTTTGTTAATTACTGTATTACTTAATTATTCCATTGATTGGTTTACAATTGCAGGCCCCTCAAGCATTCAATGTCTTTGATCCAAAACCTGACACCTTCAGCAGCTTCTCATCAGTAACCGCAAAGGATGTAAGTTCTATACTATTTTCTGTTGGGAAGTGAAAAGGCTGAGAATGAAGTAGTGGAACTGTTTCAGGGAATTACAGTGACATGCAAAAAGAGAGGTGGAGAACTATCAGCTGCAAGTCACTGTGAATGGCTTCCAACAGTTGCAGAAATGCCTGATGCGATTCATTATAACTTCATACCCGTTACCTCTCTCCTTGGACCTGTCCCTGGCAAAGGTTTTCTTTCGCATGCTATCAATCTTTATCTTCGATGTAAGTTTGAACATTGTTTAGCATATATATATATGTATTTTACCTAACAAACAACTTGCAAGTTGAAATCCAATGAGAACTTGATGGTGCAAGGAAAATATGGGATTTATTTTGTTGTTAATTTGATGTAAATTGCAGACAAGCCTCCTATATCAGATTTAGAGAACTTTCTTGATTTCCAATCTCACAAGAGTTGGGCTCCTGTGCACAATGACCTCCCACTAGGACCTACCACTAATATGGCAAGCACTTCCCCAGCTCTTCACTTCAACTTGATGGGTCCTAAATTATACGTAAATACTACTCAGGTACATAATTTCATTTAGATTCTATTCATGTTCATGGCATTAGTTAAGCGAATCAATATGACTTTTTTGTAATCATTTGCGATGATTCATCAGGTTATAGTTGGAAAGAGGCCTGTCACTGGGATGAGATGCTATCTTGAAGGCATGAAGGGCAACAGGTAAACCTACACAGTATTACGTATTTTCCTTATGCATTAAGATGAAAGCAATCAATTACCAAAATTAATAAGCAATTTAAAAAATGAGGCAAATGGGTATCTAATTCTTTTCTTCAGGATACATATTGAGAAGGTAACTATAATTCCATATGTGTATCAGTTTAATGATATTCAAATCATAACTTCCGTCGGACTCTCTACGGTATGCATGCAGGTTGGCCATACACCTCCAACATCTATCAAACACTCCGAAAATGCTAGAAGGCAGGATAGACGACACCCTCCCGTTATGGAGAGGATCGGAGGAAACTGACGATCATGGATTCATCGAACCAATTTCCAAGAAAAAATTTTCCCATGTATGTACGGCACTGGTAAAATACAATCCAGAATGGAATACATCAGAATCAAAAGATGGATCCTACATAGTAACAGGAGCTCAACTTCACGTAAAGAAGCATCAACGCGACTCCAAAAAGGTACTCCATCTTCGATTATTATATTCCAAGGTCTCAAATTCAGTCATAGCAAGGTCACACTGGGTTCAAGCCTCGTCAGGATATTTCCAGAAATCATCATCAGGATTGCTATCCGCCCTAAGCACGTCGATATCAGGGGGAAATCCTGAAAAGGAGAAACCGGGAACCGTCCAGGGTGTTGTGGTGGATTCTAGCGTGTATCCGTCAGGACCGCCAGTTCAGACGCAGAAGTTTCTGAAATTTGTAGACATTTCGCAGCTTTGTAAAGGGCCTCAGGATAGTCCGGGACATTGGTTAGTCACTGGCGCTAAGTTGGACCTGGAAAGAGGGAAAATTTGCCTTCAGGTTAAGTTCTCCTTGTTGAATTTGATCTGCTGCTGATCATGAACTAGTGATGCCAGATATGTTATTTTGTTTGTTTGCAATTGTGAATGAAGAATTATATTATTCACTTACAAACAGGATTGTCGGATACATTCTAACTTTGTATCGGATGAAATATGAAAATAAATAGATAAGATTTTTTACTTCCCAAATAAAATACATAAATAATATATTTTAAAGAAAAAGCAAAGAATTGGGTTGCCTTTCCTCTTATGCTTCATCATTTCTATTTATTTTTTTTGTCTTTCTTCTCAGTTCAAAAAATAATTAAATCAAATAAATTTTTAAAAATTATAATAAAAAAACAAAAATATTCAAACTATATAGGATAATTCAAAATAATAAATTTAGGGTGGATTTGAATGAATGAATGAATCATGGGCTAAACTGGTGCTGAGAGATTTTGATCTGGTGTGACGAGACCTTGGGGGAAGGAGAGGGGACCATGGAATAATACCATGCCACAGAAAAAAAAATATCTTCCCGGCAATACATAATATCCATGATCATGATACGTTAGGTCTTAGATATTTTTTTTCCAGATATTTACGTGGACTTCATTCTACATCCATGCCTCTTCAATTACCTGTTTGCCCTTTTTATATTTATTTATTGTATTTTTCTTGCCCTCTCCTTCCCATTAATTAACATGCGAAGTTGCAGCATTGTTTTATTCATAACATAAAATTGAATAATTAATTAAATATAAGAATATTTTATATTTAATATTTTTGATTAATTTCATTTTCAATTATTAGTTGGTTTATTTATTATTAGGGAAAAATTCAAAAATATTGAAAGAAAAAATTATATATGTATATATATATAGATATAATTTATTTATTAGATTTAATTTTGATCATATTAACTATAATTAATACGAATTATTTTTTATGAATCAATAATTATAAAAGGATATAAGTTGTGAAAGTGAAAAAGGAAGGGATATTAAATCATAATTTATTAATTATTTGATGGTTAAAAAAAGGTAATATGAATTTAATTATTAAATCTCATATTAGATTCAACTAAATATTCAATTAACTTGATATTCAAAATTATTAAATTTAATAGTTCAAATATTTTATTTGATAATAACAACAATAATAAAAATAATAGTTTAAAGATCTAATTACCAAGAAGGTTATTTATGTCTTAAATTTAAAATTTTTAAAATTTTCATATATGTATATTCTTTATTAAAAAAATTAAAAATCTCATTTTTTAAAGAAATTTTAGCAAAATAATCCCGTTGCGTTAGATAATAATCAAGAATGAATATATCTTTTCATGAATTAATATAATTTTAATATTTCTAAAAATTTAAAATAAATAATAAAGAAGATATTAAAAAATGATAAAAATAAGTATTTATTAATTTTTTTAAAAAGTAAAATGCAGGCATAATAAAATTGGATTATTTTTGGGACAGCACATACAACGGGTGTCATTGCTGTAAATTAATAGAAATAGGGGACCATTATCATAAGCAGAAGGTGGACATAAAATATCTTGTCTTGCAAATAAAACAACGTCAACACACCACACAGCACCCATTGGCCCATTATATTTTATTTTCTTTTTTTTTTTAGCTCCTTCTCACGCAGATACAAGAAACCAGCAGCATGTCAAACCGCAAGGAAGAAGACGAAGAGGAGGAAGAAGAAGTGGAGGAGAAGCTTCACAGCTCAGGCAAAAGACTGAAATGTTCGAAACCTGAAGCTGATGATGGAGAGGAAGAAGAAGAAGATGATGATGATGATGAAGGAATGGAGAATATTGGATTGGAAACAGCAGGGTTTTTATTCTATCCAAATACGCCAACATCTATCGTCGTTTCGGATGCCGTTGAGCCTGATTTTCCTATCATTTATGTTAACAAAGTCTTCGAGATCTTTACCGGTTATCGCGCCGATGAAATCCTCGGTCGAAACTGGTAATTTTTTTTATTTTTTCTTAATTTCTTTTATCTTTCTCTATCCGCTTTTCCTTATTTCTTTTTATAAATCACCAATTGTCGTTTCTGTATTGCCTGTCATCAAACAAAACGCCGCCGTTTAAACTTCATGGTTTTTTTTTTCTCTTGTTGTGATTTTACTTTTCGAGACTTTCAGTGTTGAATGTTTGTTTGATTGATTTATTTTCTGTTTGTTTGATAGTCGGTTTCTGCAATATAGAGATCGTCGATCTCAGAGAAGGCATCCATTAGTAGATCCTGTGGTTGTTTCCCAAGTGAGAAGATGTCTTGAAGAAGGTGTGGAATTTCAAGGGGAGCTTTTGAACTTTCGAAAAGATGGTACCCCATTGATAAACAGACTGAGATTGGCGCCTATACTTGATGATGATGGTGTTGTCACGCATATAATTGGGATTCAAATTTTTTCAGAAGCCAAAATTGATCTAAACAGGGTATCTTACCCTGTCTTTAAAGAGACTTGTAATCCTCAATTATGTGATCAATCTGTTAGATATTCTTCTTCCCATTTGAGTGGTCCATCGCCGTTTGATGCTCATCGTCATCATCAGGAAATTTGCGGGTTACTTCAATTATCTGATGAAGTGTTGGCTCATAACATTTTGTCACGTTTGACGCCAAGAGATGTGGCGTCCATTGGTTCTGTTTGTAGAAGGATACGTCAATTGACTAAGAATGAACATGTGAGGAAAATGGTTTGTCAAAATGCTTGGGGAAGAGAAGTTACTGGTGCTTTAGAACTGATGACGAAGAAGTTAGGTTGGGGTCGTTTGGCTAGAGAGTTAACAACTCTTGAAGCTGTTTGCTGGAGGAAATTGACAGTTGGAGGAGCTGTTGAGCCTTTACGTTGTAATTTCAGTGCTTGCGCGGCGGGAAATAGGCTTGTTTTGTTTGGAGGGGAAGGAGTTGATATGCAACCGATGGATGATACTTTTGTTCTTAATCTAGATGCGGCAAATCCAGAATGGCAAAGAGTGAGTGTAAAATCATCCCCACCTGGACGTTGGGGTCACACTCTTTCCTGCCTTAATGGTTCTTGGTTGGTTGTTTTTGGAGGATGTGGAAGACAAGGTTTGCTCAATGATGTTTTTGTTCTTGATTTGGATGCTAAACAACCAACCTGGAAGGAAGTTTCTGGTGGGGCTCCACCTCTTCCTCGATCGTGGCATAGTTCTTGCACGATCGAAGGTTCAAAACTCGTAGTTTCGGGTGGTTGCACAGATGCTGGTGTGCTTTTGAGTGATACATACTTATTGGATCTTACAACAGATAAGCCAATGTGGAGGGAGATTCCAACTTCTTGGGCTCCTCCATCTCGACTTGGACATTCGCTTTCGGTTTATGGTAGAACGAAGATTCTTATGTTCGGTGGCCTTGCCAAAAGTGGCCATCTTCGACTAAGATCAGGTGAGGCATATACTATTGATTTGGAGGATGATGAACCCCAATGGAGGCAACTGGATTGTAATGCTTTTACTGGTGTAGGAAGCCAAAGTCCTGTGGTTCCTCCTCCGAGGCTTGATCATGTTGCAGTCACCATGCCTTGTGGCAGGATTATAATCTTCGGAGGTTCCATTGCTGGGCTGCATTCTCCTTCACAGCTTTTCCTGTTGGATCCTTCTGAGGAGAAACCATCATGGAGGATTCTCAACGTTCCTGGTCAGCCCCCAAAATATGCTTGGGGTCATAGCACTTGTGTGGTTGGAGGTACTAGAGTCCTGGTATTGGGTGGTCACACAGGGGAGGAATGGATACTGAATGAATTACATGAGCTTTGCTTAGCTAGCAGGCAAGACTGAAATCTAATCCAAACAATGAGCAGAAGATGATCACTCTACAGAAAAGTTTTGTTCCATTGCCTTGGGATTTTGAGGTTCTTCCTTCTTATCAATCATTTCTTTCTATTTTACTGCACGATCTTTGTGTATTGTGGTGTTCATAGTACATAAATGTACATGTGTGGCAACCATTGTCGTTTCTTTGTTTGCTTAAACTAATCGCCTTGTGAATATAAAATATGAGTTTGTAAGTGCTTTTTGTAGCTGCGGTAACACTTTGTCCAAGTACAAGTAATTTGAGAAAAATGTTTTTGAATCTTAGTATGTGAATTAAATTAATAAATATAATATAAATCATATAAAAAATACTAAAAATTTAAAAACATAGAATATGATTTAATTAATATTTATTAATTTAATCAAATATATAGAAATATAGATTGAATCAAAATAAATATTTTAAGTAATTTGATAACATTGCAACTACTTTTGTAACATAACTTCACTTTCTCTTAGATGTAAGATGGTTGAATGGTGCTTAGTGTTCAAAAACCAACAGGGAATCTCAAGGATTGAAGAAAGCATGTTTTAATGAGATGTCTAACTGGTAGACGGAAACTCAGGAATGTCGAAATGGGATCAAAAGAAGAGGTGTAGTATGGTATGGTCCTTTAAGAGAAGAAAGCATATGTTTTAACGAGTCCAACAGGGGCATTGGCTAAAGGTCTGGCAGGATGTCAAAATGGGTCATGATGCGCAATTCTGATTCTCGAAAACTCTAAAAATTAATGAGATGGGGCCTCATATTAGTGGGTTCGTGATGTTTTATGATATGATTTGAAGCATATGTTCATTTATGACTCACTTTACGGCACTTTATCCTTTTTGAACTTAACACTTACATTAAAATTACCAGCAGCATCTTTACAAAGCAGATCAGGCAGATGAAAAGGAATAAACGACACCCAATTTACTGGGAGTTGGCCTCTCAGAACATTCCTAGCAACCCAATCAGCCACTCTATTAGAATTTCTGTTTACAAGATAGACAACAGAAGAAGGGAAGGATTTCGGCCACCCAATTTACGGCACGTTTGGAACCCGCAAGTCATGTAATTATTATAGCATTGTATGCACATATTTTCATGAGAATATGTTGCATATATCTTGATCCTGTATGTGGTTGTTCAAATAAATGAGTTGCACTTATTGTATTCATGTCATTCAATTCAATTTTCGTACGGTATTAGAGTTGGGATTTTTGAGATTGTGATTGATTGAAACTTCCTACCAAGTCTTCATCATATCCTCTGACAAGAACACGATCAATCAGTTTTCACGCAACGAAGACCATGATATGTCGAAGTACTTGAAAAGGATAAAGGGAGGTCATAATTCTGGTTAATGGATTGTGCTATTTGTATAATTAGTTTAAGATTAATATGAATGTAATTTGGTAATTAATTTTGTTAAACATTCAAACTTGAATATGGTAATGATTATAACATGTAATACAATATATTTATCATGATTAATATATACTATAGTTACCATGAAAATAAATTGATAAAAATAATACAGTTTATATGATATAAAGAAATAATTATGAATTATAAATTCTTAAATAAATTATAAATTAATATAATATAAATAAATGGATTGTGGAAGTTAGTAAAATAACATAAATATAATATTATGATCGTATAGATTTAGTGTTGCATTTGTATTATATTTATACCATAAGATACTTATGCATGATTATTCTAACTAAATGTGACAAAAGTAAAAGGGCTAACTATCTTTTACATGCCAGTTAAAGGAAGATTGAAGTATTTAGTGAAAATATCATCTTTTTATAAATCTTAAGTAAATGTGTTTAAATTAAATAATTTTTTATATAAAAAATAAATGCATGTTTGCAAATGGGTATTCCTTGGAAAGAATTATATCAAACAACCAAGCATGGAGTTTCGGAGTTGACAGTGAAAGTGGATTGCCAAGGTGAAAGCTGCATGGACGACATTACCAAATGTTAAGTGCATGAAAAGGGCATCCTTCTCTGAACTTTGTGTTTCGACAGAAATTAAGAACCAAAAGCATCTCAAGAACATCCTCCAGATTTCATCTTCTCTACTTGTAAATCTTCTTGGCAAGAAACTAAGCTCTGACTGACAAGTACTCTTAGTGGAATTGCATAAGCTTTCTACGAATCTATTCCTCGTCTTGAATATATTTTTAACGTAACAGTCAAAAACCAAAAACAAATCCAAGTTTTAAGTTTAAATAGAAGCATGATCAGGTCCAAGGGGCATTCATAGTTGATAAAACAGAAATCATATACCCAATAATCGGCGAGAAAGCCAAGATTTAAGCAGCCAGATCTCATTCTCCTCTTCCATGTAATCGGTTCACGTCAAATCATTACATATAACATTTGATTGATCTTAAAAGTTTAAAACACAAGTTTCTACGTCGTATGCCTTTCCTACACAACCCTCCGAAGAAGGAAAAAGAAAATGAAATAAAGATTTTCAACATCATCGTGTTGATTGTATTGGAGAGCACTGCATGATGAAGCTATAATCTTAATCAATTACGAAAGAATATGCAATCAGAATGCTCAAGTGAAATCTAAATTTGGTGCGAATTAATCTAAAATCATTTCCATGCCACGGAATCAATCTCATCTCTGGCAGATTTGTAGAGTTCAAGCCTCTTCGCAATGGCTGTTCTCCTCTCCATCAGCTGTGGATCCTCATCCAACATTGCACCAAGCCTCTCCTTCTGCACCACCACCAACCATGGCCAATTAATTAGGGTCACCAAATTATCTTTCTATATTTATATATGTATGTATGTCTGTATGTATGTATGTTTCTCAAATTAGGATAGTTCGAAATGTAATAGGAATAGATAAATCATTGGAGGCTTTATGATAACCGTTGCAGGGTTTCATTGAAAAGGAAAAAATAAAGATTGCACTAGATGCTCACCTGGAGCCGACTTCTCCTGGGCACCTACACTACGCAGAACCCAGTTGAAGTCATCATGCTAGTAGGTTGCCCGGGCAAGGAGTTTCTACAATACCTCACCCGAGCACCTGGTGACAATCAAGTTTTGCAAAGCATGCAGATGTGATGTGAAACTACGATATCTTACATACAAGTGTATGGCTGTACTGTAGAATGCATCATCAAAACATTATATCGTGCTGTGTGCAAATACCCAGTAATGACAAAATCCTGATATTTTACCTCTCTTCTACCAATTTGTGCATAGAAGTGGTTAAGAAGGCATCTTTTAGCCTCTCGGACTTGACAGTAAACCACAGCCTTGGGAATAGAATTCCTTAGAGTATCACAAACCATGCCAATATAGGAATTGACATTTGATCCTGAAACAAATTGCAGTGTAAATTCAGTATAGTTTGTTTTAAAATTAAGAGTTTTCTGTTTGAAAACTGAATAAACCAACATAATTAGCTTAGAAAACTGAAATCACACTGACCAACATCAGTTCAACTCAATTTAAAATTTGATCATACAGATCCAATTCGTGCTACTAAAGAAATGAGCCAAACCACTATTTAAACATAATAAGAGAATAACAGGACACCCGAATATTGAATAAGATGATCAAAAACTGCTTACCAATCTTCCTAAAATGGTAATCAGCGTATCGGTCTGCATTTGGGCCTGGTGCATTTGGATTGGAGTTCGTGTTTGGATTTGTACTCTTCTCCCCTTCTAAGTGGATCTTCCGGAAAAATTCTACGGTTAGATAGCTAGATTCCATGTCTACCAGCCTTAGAACTGTCTTCCTGCCATCTTCTCGGAATCTTTCTAATGCTTCATTTGCAGCAGCAGCGATATCAGATTGAAGTGTAGGAAATCGTTTCAGTTCCTGGAATAACATTGTGCACGCAGCCATTGAGCGCAATCCTCTATTCAGTGACCCAAAACCCAAAGCTAGACCCAACTAAGCGTTCTCAATTAACATATTCCAATGTGGCATCAATATTTTAAAGTGAATAAAGGGAGTAGGAAATGATTTGATGGTGGAAATAAATGAGATTTTCAAGAACTGAAAATGGGATCTATCCTTTAGTCTGGCGCTAACATCTGTCTCACTGAAAAATGAAAAATGTTCAAACTAAGCTTCATCAAGAATCTTTTGAAGACAAAAGGAGCTCCTAGTTTTAAATTAAGCAAAACTGAAACCTTTCCCCTGTGAAAATTTGGAAGAACAAATAATGATAGAAAAGTATCTCCAATCACGAAAGCTTACCTCTGTTTCAGCTATTGACTTCCGCACAAGTTCCTTCAAAACGAAGTGCACCTAAGGAAGAAAACATGATAGAGTACTCAATTGTGAGAGTGATATGATAACGATGAATATCAATGCTTAGAAAATGCAATCTTAACCTATTGTTCAGTGACAGCGAATTACATAAGTTTAACAGAATTCATTTGCAAATCATAGATTGATGCATCTCCTAAACTTTCTACACAACAAATCATATAAAAGAATTCATGTACGAATGCAATTAATTTTTTTTAAAAACTGAACCAAACAGATAGTAATTCTCCAAAAATTATTTTGAGGATATAGAAGAAGAGCTTGCCCATCAGGGTAATAACATAAAAAACAACGTAGGAAACAAACCATGAGATTCAGATATGCCCTTCAAACGTATATCATATTTTAAAATACATGGACCACAATCAAGTTCTAAGATTTGATAACCATCACTCGAGGAAATGTTGAAGAGTCGATACAATTATTGTCTAAGAAAATAGGTCAACAAATGGAAGAAACCAAAAAAGCTTAACTCATTGACATGCAATTCGAAATGACCCTTTGGAAGAAGCATAACATGAGAGAAGATGAATAGATAAATGCATTATGACTCGGGAAAAAAAAATCTTCCACAGACTTGAGCATCTAATGTAAAAAGGAATGCTCCTGAATCTTTCAAATAACTCCAAAATACATAAACGTAAACAATATGATGCATGTGCTTCGGATATGACCAAGAAAATCTCTTAAAAAAAAAAATTAGAACATCTAGACAGTTGAAAGTAATTTCTGCAAGTATATGAACAGGCAAAGAAAAAGGTAAGATAGATTAACATTTAACACATATAATTAAAAGCTGAATTCTGCCTAAATTTTTGAAATCATTAGAATTTCTGAAGTGAGGACATTACAGCATCAACAGAGGCTTCAGCTGGGCCTTTAAAGTAGCTGATAGCTCCATCAATGAGCCTCCTATATCCTTGTTCTGGAGCAATTAAATGTGGCTGATAGCCATCAGCTTCCGAAACAACTTTTTGCACATTTTTCAATGAGAGATGACGATCAAATGGCAGCTTTTTTAAAGCAGCTGGAAGTTGATGATCAAAAACACCATATATTCGATCTCCACCAGGACGCCTGAAACAGAAACCCATAAGTAATCAGTTAGCTAAAATGTCTAAAGCAATGCAAGGTTTTAGACAGACTTCCATGAATGAAATTCTTGCATGTTATATCAAAGGTCCTAGCAAGCATCTTTGATTCCTTGTTTATCCATAGAAAAATTTTCACAAGTGGAAAAGAAAGTTACATGATTGCTTCTACACATTTCAGCATTTCCTAGTCAATCATCTTCCAAATTCAAAGGAATTCAACATTCAAATTCTGAAGTACTAATGTTTGGCTTTTATTAAAGATATACATAAAGTTCCATTGAAATTAATGATCAGTCAAAAATATATAAAACTCAATGTGAGGATATTGATTATACAAACAATTTTAAAAGAAAGGTCAGATTTGATATTTTAGTATAAGAATAAGTTTCCGAATTATTGAATTATTCACTGAGAAGTGTAAAGACTAAAGAGAATAAGATGGCCTGAACATGTGATAATCTAGACCATCAAATACACCAACAGGATATGTGAAGTATAATGAAGCATAGAAGACCAGAAAATGTAGACCTACAAATGATAATATTTTGGGAAGAAGTAAAACATACAAATCAGTATCTGATAAAAGAACTGCAACTGTACTTCTGGAAAATCTTAACCATCACTTACCCTCCATCAAGATGTTCCCTAAATACACGGTCAAAAGCACGACACAGTTCTAGAATAGTGTAAAGTTGGGCCTGCAAACCAAGGTAACACAATTCAATGAGTTATATAGGCTGCCATCTATCTTATTTCAAAAACAAGAAATGACGTATCCTCAGAATCTCATCTCTTACCCCTGAGTCTACTGCAATGGGCCTACCAATGCGGTCCAACTCTGCATTAAGCTCATCTATGGTCTTATTTATCAAGGCAATGATACTTGGTATGCGTTGTCTGATAACTTGCTCCAAGTGCTGATTAGGTATGAGCAACAAAAGGTACAAAAATATCAACTCATGTAGAATTCAGGTCGAGAGCTAAGGATGTTTTAAGATAGCACAAAGTAGAGCCACTTTCAAATAGTGGATGGAATGACCTTAGACAAGAGTTTAGCTAGATACTCTGCACCCATTTTACTTGCCAAATGTCCATACTCAGGGCTTGTTTCAAAGTATTCACGCTCCTTTCGACGAGCAGCAATCATGTCAACATTTTTGTTGATATCAGCTTGTGAACGATTAACAATTCCAACCCATGGATGTTGCAGCCTATATTGCCTTCCTTCAAGAACCTAAATCATACATAAAAAGAAAAAATATCATATATGCACATATTGCTTATAAACCAAATACTCAACTCAAGTAAAAACCTTAAATCCCAAGATACTTGGGGTCGGCTATATGGATTCTCTTTTTCTACTCCTCACGGTTTTGGGTGACATTCTCACCCAAATCTAAGATGCTTATGAACCGAATAATTTATATAATTCAGTAATAAGGATAAGTCCGTACATCCACAGCATTGGTTCCCTTGTCCATCAGATCAAGCTTCGTCAGCACACCAAATGTCCTTTCACCTAAGTATCAGAAGTACAGTAAATATTAACAACTTTTTCTATACATGGTAAACAAAACATATTGCTTCAGAGGGGAAAATTTTTCCACAAAGAGACTGATTTTCCTGACCTGAAGGATCGACTTCTCTGGCAAGTTTTATAGCATCAGAAGTGGCAATATCTTGATTAGCCGGAGAAATTGCCAATATAATGCTGTTGGGCTACCAAAAAAGAGAGAATTGCATATTAGAAACAGAGCAAGTAAAAACACCCAATAAAGCATTGATTATAAGATGGACAGAATGTACAACAATGTATAGCCTATCATACTGACTTCAGGACATTAGATTTACCCAGATCATTTGACTCGGCAGTCTATTTATAACGACAAGCTAAAAATCCATCAAGGAAACCACATATGCATTAAATAATTAATTAATAAATGAATAACAAAGAATTGGTCACCATGGTCAAACAGGGAATAACTTTCTAACCATTGGAGAGCATGAAGCTGCTAAATGAACAACCAAATGACCACACAAGCCCAATCCTAAAAAATGCTCCTGAAATCCATGCAATATTCTAAATTTTTCTTTAACTTAAAGTACATCAGTGGTGAAGATTCCTTGATTCATGAATTTCTCATCTCTTATTTCCGTCATATTTAACTAACTTATTTCTTCTAAAAGTTATGATTTGCAAAGACAGGGTACTATATTCTCACCTTCTCAACATAAGATCGGACCATATTTTCAATATCTTCAACTATACTATCTGGCTGGCCCTCTGCAAAACACAAAATTTACACCACAGCATATACCAACATATAATTTGCATATGTTTAGTAAAAGATACAAATTGGAAATGAATGCTAGAAGATAAGAAGTATCATAGTAATTACCTACAGCAACTTTAGTCAATCCAGGAAGATCTATGAGGGTCAAGTTCACAACTGAAATACAAAATCATATGCTTAAAATGAAGTGTAAAATCAATAAAAAGAAATTAAAAGTTCATGGAATAATTAGCATATTAAGCTCAAAATATCACAAAACACGTAAGTGGAAAATCCCAGATGAAAAACAGAATAAGCAAATAAGCATGCTCGTACGGGAAAGGGAGAGGACAACTGAACGTACAAAAGAAAGTTTGGCTATCACATTTGTTTCAGATTTGAATTATTGTGCAGTTTTTACTCATTATTATTACAATTTGCAGTGACTATTCAATCAAAAGCTTCCAATAGACAAATTACTGAAACTCTAGCAATATTTTTCACACAGTAAATCTTTGCAACCAACAGCAGGTAGGCAGCCATGGCCCATGAAGCATAAGTCACAATTTTTGCAGCAAGTTGAGCCATATCCTAGTTCTTTTGCTTATCAACCAATCAACCAACCAAATCAGTGTAGCAATACAAACTCCACAGGGATCTATATAAAAACCAATAAACAACTCCTTGACTTTTGTTAGCAGAATCATGGTGAAGTATAAGGTTACAAGCACAAGTCAAAAAAAAATAATTAAAATAAACTTGCCAATTGTTTTTACTTCAATAACTTCACCTAGCACGCATTTAGGAAGCAAGTGTGAATACAAACCATTTGGAGAATATATGCTAAGATGAATTGGAATATTAGAGATTTGTTTTGTCTTCCCAGTAATACGATCAGTTTCATCAGCGATCTCCTTTCGCACAGAAGCTACATCAAAAAGACAAAGGTCATATTATAATTGTAATTTGTGTAATATCATAGACACGTGAAAACATGGCAACAACTTAATTGATGAATGTCATATTCTATTTCTTTGAGATAACATGTAACGAAAAAGACAAGCCAGAAAAAGTGCCAACGAGTCAAAGTTGAAAAGGAGACTTCTTTAGATTACCAGTGACAGAAACAAGTAGAAAGTCAATCTTGATCCTATCATATGCTCAAAAAACATGCAAAATTGAATATGAATACTGTCAAAATCTTTCTATCATTCTTCCACCATCGTCATGAATTAGCTGCTACGAAAGTTGAGTTTTTCTACACAAACAGAGAGCTCACTGTACCTGCCAGCAATAGCAAGGTACATTTCTAGCTTCCTAATTCACAACAATTAAATGTCCCATGGAGTGACATGAAAGTCTCAGTATCTAATAAAATCATTTTATTGACTAATTATCCATACAAGTATCTAACACAAAGTTCCTGGGGAGAAATCTGGTCAATCAAAGATCAAAAAACTTAAACTTTTCGGTAAACACATGCTTTTTTTTTATAATTTTTTACAAGTTCTCCAGTTACAGGTCTCATCCTTAACTTGATAAAGTAACAAATATTGTAAATGTAAATGTCCATGCTCAAAATAAACATAACATGTTACTAAAACAAAGTGAAGATTCCATTTTTAGATGCTCAGTTAAAAGCAAGCAAACTTTTAATCATATTAGCCATTTTTCAGCAAAACATGTTTAGAGGCCTACCAAAATCAGTAAACCTCTTCTTCGGAGCGTGAAGAAATTCAGCATATTCGGGCTTCCCCTCCTCTATCTTATGTAGTTGCAAAACCAATGGCCTCCGTGTAACAATTCCTGAAATTGAAATGTAAGACTGATAAACCAACTGAAGTAAAAGAAAGAAAAATATTAGTTCTTCAGTTGCGCGTGAGTTGCCTTAGCTCATTAGATCAGCTATAAAAATGTTACAAGCACTAAGCAACTTAAACATGATAATAACGTTTGAATCTCTTCATGTTTTCTCCGTTTTTATCGATCGAAATGAACAAAAATTAAATAAATTAAGATGAAATGCACAATTAAAAAATAAACTAGCCAAGGCCAAAAATTTTACCAGATCCACGAGGCAAGAAATCTCTCCCAACAACACTTTCCAGCACTGAAGATTTTCCAGAACTCTATCATATGCCCACGAGATAGAACAGCAAATACGTATCATAAAAATTCATAAATATAAAAGAAAGTACTTGAATCATCAAGGTTGCATCTTTAACAAAAACCCAATAAAACCCAGAAATCATAGACGATCTATAAGAAAAACAGTAGCAGATTTGAGGTCAAGACCAACCTGGCCACCGACAACAGCAACAGAAGGGAGAGCTTCCCAAAGGGACATGCCTTCACCACCATGATCTCCTAGGACGGTACATGCTCTTTGGATTCTATTAACTAGACCAATCAAGCTCTCCATTGTTGCCATGTTATTAAAATTGGAGATCAAATGCAAATCGAAAGATTCCTTAGTATACAATGAGTTCAAAGATTTCGATCCAAAGAATAAGAGAATAAAGAGATCAAAGGATTAGAAAAAGAATAGGTAAGATTGGTAATATGATGAACAAATGTGGAATCTCAAATCGGGGAAAATTTGAGAGAAAGAATGAAAATGGAACAGAACTTCGATTTTGGATGTTTATTCTGTTTAGAAGTTTTAGATTTAAAATTGTGAAAGTTCAAAATTTTAGAGGTAAGTAGAAGGAAAATAAATAAATAATAGGGTGAAATTCGAAAGAAGGGAAAGTTTGAGGGCAACTTTTGGAATTTAATTATTATTATTTTGACAAATAATTTAGGACAATTTTTGGAATCAAACTTGACCAAGCTTTTTTCTGCTGATTGTTGGGAGCAAAGTCTACTTCTATGTGACTAATTACCTCCTTCGACATTTGATTTGTAGTTTGTCTTTTACCCTTTTTTACTAAAAAAAATTGAAATTGTTTACAATTAAATTAAAAATGTTTATTGAGAGAACGTAAAAAAAATTTGTTGATCTCATTTATAGGTTGGGTTGTTTAATTTTTAATTTAGATAAACTTTATTTAATTTTAAATAAATGGTGGTATTTATTTTAAACTAAAGCAAACCAATGATTTTGTAGTTATTATTACCTAATGAATCTAATTATGGATGGTGTGGTCTAATAACCCTCTTAAGGAATTCAAGCATATTGAGCTTCCATTTCTACTTTTGACTAATAATACATGTTCAAAAAAAGTTAAATGATTATCATTTTTATAATATATTTTTCATTGATATTTATTTCCAATGTTCAAAAATATTATATTTTTAAATAAAATGGAAGATAAAATTATTTTATTTTATTTTAATATTATCTTCCTTTAATAAATATTTATTCAATAAATGTCCCTGTAATGTAAATTAAAAAAGCTATATTTGAAATAGTCAGAAGTAAATAGTTAAAAGAAACCAAAAGAGGAATCATACAACTCCTAAAAATTTATTTTTCTTTTTTCTATCAGTTTGATTGTATAATTACATTCACGCTTTAGAACGGAATGGGAATCAAATTGTCTCGCAGATTTTAAAAAATTTGTGAATTTTAGGGGGAAAAACCTTTGACTTCAAGTCATCCATGGCCTCTTTAAAAAAAACCCGTTGATTTTAACAATGCAATGTAAAAAATAGGACGGACCCAGATTCGAAGGCATATGGTTTTGCAGTTTTTTAAACTGCTGCTAAATTGCTTTTTCCACGGAATTAGAAACCATTGTTGAATTGAAATGGTGTATCGATTATTTTTTAGCAACACATTTTTAGAATATATTTGATAAATCAAATGAAAACAAACACTGAGGCCTGTTCTAAAGATTAAAGGCATGTTTGATAAAGAGACTGGAAGGTTAAATTTACCATATACAATTATGTATTATATAAATCATATATATTATTATTACAGTGGATGACTGAACGCTAATGAATCAAGATGTAATAAATGTTCAGATGCAATTAATTAAATGACTCATAATTCTGGTTTATAGACTACAAAAATAAAAGCAGGAAAAAACAAATTCTACAGCTGGTGGCCGTGAAAGCTTTTGAGCATATTTCTCAGACGAAAAAGGAATTGCAAGCCTAATAAAAACTACATAGCCAACAATAATCTAGTAACACAGCCACAAGGATCTGCATTTGATCTGATTACAAATAATATCAGCAAACTGAACCAAGAATATAATCACATACTAGCCGCTTAATTCGAATATAAACTGCGAAATGGTCGGCAGCAGAGACCGAATAAGCGACGCCTATACAACACGACCAACTGCCTGCTCGAAAGGAAATTCTGACAAAAAGGTTAGGCCATAGTCAATTTCTTCCCTATCTTCTAAGTTCTTTGTTCTGACAAACTCTACTCGGATAATCACAATCTATGTCAGAGGCATGCTGAATTCCTTCTGTTTCTATAAAGTTTTCTTCCTTTTTTTTTACCTTTGCTGATTACAATTTAAAACAGGGTTGATTCGCACGCATGTTATACATTTTATAATCAATCACAGGAGATGGGGAGAAATAAAAAAAAGATATATATAATATTAAATGAACTAAAGAACAGAGCCTATGGAGATTTTATGCCTCACTGATTCTTCGAAGAACACATCGTCATTGGGTATTGCGTGTTAGCCCGCCACGTGTGACATTCCTGCACAAGTCGAGGTTTCTGTTAGGCTTTCTGGACTTGAGGAATAGGTCTTAAAGACATCAAAGCAAGCAATTTCAAAGCAAAGCCTTGATGGACGGTCCAGCATGGTAGTTTCATGAGTTAGAATAGGAGATGAATCCCATGAACGATAATTTTTCCACCGAAAAATATCTTCTCGGAAAAAAAGCTCTACGTGCAAGTTGAGAAATGTGGTAGAAGAATTTGCAGTATGTAGATGGAAATAATGCTACTGACATGCCTACGTTCAATTCGCATTACATTAATGTAACAAACTTACTAGCGCCAGTGAGATTGTGCCATCTATAGGCACTACATTAATTTCATGCATTCAAGAGAATAAAACAGTATGAAATGGATGTACCTTCCAGGAAGTAACTGAGCATTATTAACAGGCCCTTTTGAACTACCAAACCGCTTCGCCCTATTATCATGTTGTTTCTCAACACGCATCGCAGCAACTTCCTTCTCCATGACTGCCACTTCTCTTCTCATCTTCTTAGCCTCAACTTCCATCGCTTTGGTTAACGTTTCTACCTTCTTTGCTAACATCTGAGAAACGAATGGGCAGAACAAACTTTCAATTAGACATATAGATAATTTGATGAATAAACAAAAGCACAGACAGGCTAACAACATTAACCTCAATTGCATCATCCTTATCTTTAAGGCTTTGATCTTTTTCATGACCAGCTTTCCTCAAAGCAACGACCTCTTTTTGCAGCAAATCATACAATACCCCAGGAACGCTATCCTCTGTTTCTGATGTTGGGAGCTCAATGGGCTTCTCATCAGAATTTTCTTTCCATGTATTAGTTGCCTCTGTGTCCTTGACTTCATCACAAGGTTGGTTGAATGAACAATTGGGGCTAGAGCCATTTAAGAGCGATCTAGTTCCCCTATCCAGTGATCTTGTCCCTCCATCAAATGATTTTGATGTACCTTTAGCATGCTTAAGCATTGAATTAGAGGACAAAGAAGATCTTAACTGAGGCGTTGGTATTCTCTTTGACACAAAGCTGTTGGAGGTCAACTTCGAGAAGTTTTCCGCTCCACCAAGGGACTGACGACGTGAAGGCCCATTGCTCACACTTCTTCCTTCCGGTGTACTAGTACTACGATTGTTATTCAATGACCCTCTCAAGCTTTCTTCCAGTACTTTGAGTCTCAGATGATATTTCTCCTAAAAAATATTGGAACATAGACCAAATTTATGACAAGAAGAATAACTTGGCAAATGTAAAATGTACAGCTTACAAATTCCAAATATTACTTTCAATTGTGCTTCAGACTTTGCAGCTCTTTCAGTTATTGCAAGCTTGTCACGGAGTTGCTGCATCTCTCCCTGGAATTCAGTAGCATAGGTTAAGGAAGGATTTGACAAGATTAGTCAAGATGAACTGCCAAAAAGAGCTCAAGTTAAAGCTTAGATAACCTGCAAAAATCTTCGCTCTTCAAGCCACTGTTTCACTGGCATGACTTTGTCATTTGCATCTTTCCACTCATTTGCTACCACTGTGGCCACTCTATTCGCAGTCACCTTTGCACGAGCCAGCTCCCGGTCAAGAGTTTTTCTTTCCTCCTGAAAGTGCAATAGATATCACACATTTTAGAGTAAATATAGAGAATTGATCAACTGAATGAAATCAGAAAGATTGTTCAATTTTCTATTTCACATTACATTCATTTCTTGCACTTTCCGTTGGTAATCTCTCACAGCATTAGCAGCAGCACCACCAGCAAGAACAGCCTCTTCCAGTTCCCTTACAGTCTGGGTAAGCTTTTCAACCTCCGCAACCTTCTGTCTATGCATTTTATCCAAAATTTTATTTTCTTCCTGATTCATACAAGCAGAAAATATATTACTGGTCCTAATTTTTTTTACACTAGGAACATAAAATATGAGATATCCAAGTTATGGCACATGTTGAACAAAGAACATCATCCAAAGCTATAGCTTATAACACCTGACAGATTTCTATCTGTTTCATTAGCTCTTGGTTCTTGTTTTGGAGATCATCCACCATAGAGGCCTTGGCCAAAGCAACTTGGACAGTCCTTTCAGCTTCAAGTAAAGCAGCTTCTTTTGATTTTGTCAGACGATCCAATGCTTTGTTGTCATCTTGAAGCTTAGCTATCTAAATACAAACAACAGAGTCATAGTTATACAATTTAAAAGAATTGTCAACATCTAGTAGCCTACTCCTAAATAACCACCATACGGAGCTTGATAGATATAACACACCTCTTGGCGGGTAAGCTTAAGCTCGGCCTCCAAAGGTGCAAGAATGGCTTCAATTGGAGGCATGTCATCATCCTTCTGAGCAGCATGAACCCTTCGCAAAGTTGCTTCAGCTGCAAACTGTGCGGCCATGGAAGCCTTCTTCTCATCATTGATTTTCTTGATTTCAAGATTCTGCAGAGCAACGTTCATTAAATAATGCAGCTTCGGGGCACCAATCACCCGAAAAGAACAAGAGCTAATATAGAGAATCCAGGCAATACTTTGCTTTCTAGAAGATTTTCAGTTAACTTGAGCTTTTCTTCCACTTTTGAGAGTTCATCAGTGAGCTGCAGCAATTGGCCAATAATCAGCAAAAAAATACAAACCACATAGTGATCAAAATGAATGAAACAGTATTAAAGTACTCTGCTTAGTCCAATGAATAGAAAAGAAAAATACAAAAATGAATATCAAATATAGTAACAAAAAACGATATACATCGATGCAGACAATAAAAAAAAGGAAATGTAAATGTAACTATAGTATAATTTGGAACTTCAGACTTTGGACGGGATAAAGAAAGTGTTAATGCACGTGGAGGCCAATATAATACAACTATTGCAGAAAAGATTGGAAAAAAAAAAAGAGCATCTTTTTACTTTATCGTCCCTGTCTACTTATTACCAAGACATATACTAGCATTGTCGAGTTCCTGAGCTAAAAATACCAAACACCGCATCGGCACACAAGCCAGTTGATGGAGAAGAAAGACCATAAGCGCATAAAAAAATTTCAAATTAAGAAGAAAATCCGGCCCTGGTGCCGTCATAGTTCCTTTTTAATGCTTATTTACGATTTCAGAAATTTCACTTCTCTATTCAGTTTTAGGCTTAGTTGAGTAGAGTGGAGTTCGAGTAGAAGATATCAGTCTTGCAAAGAAAAAACAGCCCAACAATATCAATTTTCACCAATTTGGAATGGATTTAATCAATCACCTACACGTTGTAAATAAACCGAAATTACACCATAAACATGTACTAGGACCTATATTATTTCTTAACCAAAGAATAAAATCATTTAAATAATATCTATAAATAAACAAATAAATCGAGAAAATAAAAATAAATAGAAAAATAAAATAAATAAAATAAAAATTACAGTAATGATAACAATAATAATTATAATGATAAAACAATAAATAAAAACAATGATTATAACAATAATAATAAGAATAACCTCTTCAACAGCTTTTTCCCTCATCCGTTCGGATAATTTCAATGCCTTGATCTCAGCCTGTGCTTCTGCTAACTCTCTATCTTTATCTGCACTTGAATTCAAGTATTTCAGTTCAAAAAGTAAATTAAACAGAGATAAAAGTAACTGTACCAAATCGAACAAAAAAGGAGTAGATCGAACCGCATTCAGACCTCTAACTTCATTTTCAAGACGATTAAGTTCCACTTTAACCGGATCCGAACCGTGAAGTAAAGTAATGAACTCATTATCGACAGCAGTAGCATCAAAGCTAGGTCTAAGAGCTGTCCTTCTACTACGTGACGAAGTTTTAGCTCCTTCTTTAAACGCCGTCGCTAAATGCTGCTGTTGTTGTTGCTGTGCGCTTCCATTAGCTCCTCCATTAACCTCAATCGCTCCCTCACCGGAAACCTCCGCCATCTCTCTCCGATCTGAGTGAATCTTTTCTCTTTAACACTTCACATCCAAATGTAACAAGATCCAAAAGCAAATGCTACACTTGATCCAAATGAATAGAGTTCAACGAGCTAAAAGAAAATGAAAATTAACAGAGATTCTGAGATATTTTGAAATAAAATTTATACATATAAGTAAAAATAGAGCAAATCTGATATAAATTAAGACAGTGATTGGTTTGGATGATAGATTAGAGATGGATAAAAGAGTGTGTGAAGTGTAGACTTTTGAAGCTGGAAATAAATATGTTGTAGAGAGAGAGCGGAGTAGTGTGGCCTTTTTATTTGTTTGGTTTTTAGACAAATTTTGAAAAATAACAAAAAAAAAAAACAAAAGCTTTTTTGAAAAAATGTAATATGTTTTTATAAAATTTACAAAGATCTCGAATTTGTAAATAAAATCTATAATACAGATTTAATATATGATTTAAAAATATAAAATTATATAAAAAGTAACGAATTCATATTTTTTATAAGAAAATAATTATTTTTATAAAAAATTTAAAAATTATCTTAGAAAATAAAACTTACCATTTTTATCATTATCTTTATTATTATTATTTCCTTTTTTGATTTGTTTATAATTCAAATTTATTCTAAATCCAATAAATAATTTAAATCAATTGTATTGATTATGAATTATGTATATCAATTTAAAATATTTAATCCAAATTTTAGAATCAATAAAATCAAACACAAATTAAATCGAGGTTAAATATGATTATTTTATCTATGCCTCATTACGCCTCTAAATTATTAATTATTGCAAAATCATAATTTTTAGGAATAACATGATGTGAATTTATATAAAAAAAAACCATAATTCATCTATTTTATTTGTAGAATAAATTAATAGAAACAATTTTTATTTTTAAATAAATATTAATTTGGGTAAAAGTAATATATAAAAGAGTTTTATTTCGATTTTAACATTATTTAATTTAAAAATCTATTGGATGAATCAATTTTAATATACTCTTATCCTTTAATCATTGTCGTTAATTATTAAATAAAATAATAAATGCGTTCAATTTAAAATTGTTTTATAACAATAATATTATAGTATTTAGTACAAATGAATATTGAAAATCTCATAAATAATGTTTATATTTTAAAATAATATATTTGATTTAATCAATGTTAGATTCTAGGTTTTGATGTATGTAACACGTGTGAATCAATTTAAGTTATTTATCATTTTTATGTAAGTTTTTATATTGGTACAGGCGTACCAAATGGCTTAATTAAGTGGTACGACCATATGGCTGATCATACTTAATTAGAACTGTTTGATAGAGTATGGTATGGGTATACCATTAGTTGGTACGGGCGTATCGTTGCTCATAGGAATTTGATTTGTCAGTAAATCTATTTTGGTAAGGGCGTACCATTGAGTGGTACGACCGTACGTGAGCTCATAAGAAAATTGTTTATCATGAAATTTATTTTGGTACGAGCGTACCACATTTCTCTCTTATTTTCTCTTTGAAAAATTTAAATTCGTACGGACAGACAAAATAGGTATGGCCGTACACAACTTTTAAGAAAGATTTTAAATCCTTTGTAACAGCTATTTTCACGTAGAATTTTCATACATTTTTATCTCTAATGACTAGTTTTTGCAGAGCAACTTTTTCTTTAAGCTTTAATTGTCAAAAACAAATAAGTTTACTTGTATTGTATGTTTTTATCTATTATATTCCAATTTATGGAAAGCTATTAATTACTTTTGTAGGTTAGTGAGTGATTAATGTTTAGGTATTAATTTGTATTTGAGAGTTTGTAAGGTTTATTCTTGTAAAGTTTGAATGTGAGCCTTGAAAATATTAGGGTTTAAGATTCATTTGTAGAATCCGTGTTGTAATTGATTGAAAATTAATGGAATTATAAGTCGAAACTTATGAAAAGTGGACGTAGACAAGGGTTAATACCGAAACACTATAAACCGACACTTGTTGTCATTTCCGCAAAGAATTTCAACCAAAATTTGGATTTTTGAAATGAAAATAATAAAATTTTTAAATGGATTATTTATTTATAAATAAATAATTTTTGAATATTTTAACTAAATAAATCATATTTCGGCAATCCATAAAAAATAATATTTATTATTTTGGTTATAAGAGTTAGAAGAGTGATAAATAAAATTTTAGCATTTTATAAATATTGATGATTTATAATATTAATTAAAAATAAAATATTATGTATTGTAGAAATTTATGAGTTCATATTAAAAGTTAATTTTGATGGATTTTTAATATTTATATAATTATAGAGATGTAAACTATAAATCTAAAATTAAATTATTTTTATTATTTGAAATAATAAATTAAGGTATAAATTTGTTAATTAAATGATAGATTTAAATAATTAAATATTGTTTAATTTGAGTTGATAAATACGGGATCAAAGTAACAGAATGCAATGGAGTCTGTCTATGATGCATTGGTGCTTTGGTGGCGACATTGCAACAATGGAAGTTTCTCCCTCACTTCACGAATGCTCTTTTTTTCTAAAAATAATATACATGTTTTAATAACAATAAGCAATGAGAAATACATTTTATTTGATTTTCTAACATCCAACATTCATTAGATTTAATATAATTAGATTCGAATTCAGATTAACAAATTATAAAGGAGATAAATAATTGAGAGTCAATAATTTAAAAGAGACATGAATATATGTGTATTTTTGCTGATTAATGTGTGGTTGTTATGGAAGGTGAAAGAAGGGGCATATGGTGCAATACTGGAGTGACTACCTTTGCCTCTTATATAACTCCCTGATTGAAAAATATATTATCTGAAAGCAACATTTGATTTCTTGGATTGCTTACAACAATCATGACTTTTTGTTTCCTTAAGTATGGGCTTTTTTTCACTTTGCTCTTTTTTGAAAGGGACCCTTTTGTTTGATATTGTATAAAATAATGTTTATGAGTTTTTCTTTTCAATTTATGAATTTCACTTTATATTTTATAATAATAAGAATACATTTTCATGGATAATTTTAAATTTATTTTTTTAGAATAATTATTTCAATCAAAACATGTTTAGTCAACTGAAAAATTAGTGTTAAAAATGTGAATTTATCTTAAATTATCTAAGAAAAGGAAAGGAGTTTAAATCATGAAACTAAGAATAAAATTTATATTATGGTTTTATTCATCGATTAAATAAAATCAATTCTATAGATTCTAATTCTAGTTTGATTAGAGATGATTCAATACTTGCCATTTAAAGTTGTTTTATCAATAATTTTATAATTTTTTTTTAAATAAAAAATCAATCACCAATTTTTTAGCTTCCCCGCCTATTCTTCTTATATTAATTTTTTATATTATAAATTTATTAATGGTTATAATATTGTTATTTTCATTTATTATTAATTATTATTTTATGATATACGAATTTGATTTTTTAAGAAATTATGAATTTATTTTGAAATAATATATCATAATACATTATTTCAAGTCATAGATTTATTAAGTTTTAAACGTGATTTGATTAAAATTTAAATTTATTTATATATTCAAATAATATACTTGATTTTAAATCCAAATTTATTGTGAGATTTAAGAGCATCCAAACGGAGCATGAATATAGGGATAATTCCATTTTTAAAATTTCATAAATTGATAAGAAAAATCTAATAAATTGATTCGAATATCAATAATTATGTTTAATTTTGATTTTAATATTTATTGATTAACTTTATTTATCATGAGTTGATGTTTCATTTCATTATAATATCACTAATAATATTAATTTATTAATATAATTTTTACTTTGATTTCATTATAATATCACTGATAATATTAATTTATTAATATAATTTTTACAAGTTTGCATATAAAATTATATGAATAAATATAATCAATTTAGATTATTTGAATAAATGAAATAAAGTATAAATTGAATATACAAAAGATTTGGTCACCGACACAAATTTAATATTTATTGAATAAAATTTTCTTTATAATTTAAAAGGTAAAAATAAAAGGAGATTTTAAGAAATTTTGAATTACCAAAAAAAAAAAAGGAATATTTTTATCGTTATTATAAAACCTTTGGTCTGATAACAATTTATTATTCAAATATTAAATCATAAATATTAATTCATACAAGTATAAATTGAATAAATTTTAAGGTTTATAATTTAAAATTTTATGAATTAAAATAAAGTTGGTTAATTAAATTAATAAATGTAATATAATTGTAATTGTTAAAACAAAAATTAATGCAATCTTTGATTAAATTAACCGTTTGATACAATTTCCCCCCTAAAATTACTAAAATAAGCTAATATTAATAAAATGATTAGAATAAATGTATACAAAGTTTAAATAGAAGGATCAAATTGCAAGTTTTTCATTATTTGTTTTAGGGTTTAAGCCATAATATCAGGAATCGTTAGTCAGCCAAGGCCCTTAAAACCTTGCTGCAAGTAAATTTCCCGTCGTAAGAGAAGAAGGAAGAAGAAGGATGGACACAAATTTCATTAATGAATGAACGTAAAAATTAAAAATTTATTCTCTTACCTAAGAAAGGTTTCAGATTTTCCTAAGAACCCATATGAATTCAACAGGCAGCTACATCTTCTCACCAGTTTATCATGCGGTGACCTCTCCTTAAAGCTTCTTTCCTACTTCATCTCAAAAGGGTATTCTCCTTTACCATCTTCATTTAATTCTGTTGTTTCGTTTCTTTGCAAGTTGGGTAATACTAGTTATGCTCAGAAGATTGTGACTTTAATGCCAAAGATTGGGTGTTTACCTGATATTGTAACTTATAATTCTTTGATTGATGGGTATTGTAAATATGGTAATGTTGAAGAAGCTTGTTTGGTTTTGAAGGGGATTCGGATTGGTGAGTGTAGATTGGATTTGGTGAGTTTTAATTCATTATTTAATGGCTTTTGTAAGATGAAAATGAGGAATGAGGTGTTTGTGTATATGGGTTTGATGTGGAAGTGTTGTTTACCGAATGTAGTTACTTATGGAACTTGGATTGATACGTTTTGTAAGGTTGGGGATTTAGGGATGAGTTATAAGTTCTTCGAGGAAATGAGGAAAGACCAAGTTTTGCCGAATTTGGTTGCATTTACTTGTTTGATTGATGGGTATAGTAAGGTTGGTAATGTAGATTTCGCGTTTCGGTTGTATGAAGATATGTGTAGATCCATGCTCTCGCCTAATGTGTATACTTATGCTGCATTAATCGATGGTTTTTGCAAAAAAGGGATGTT
Source organism: Dalechampia spathulata (assembly GCA_948192965.1). NCBI lineage: Eukaryota > Viridiplantae > Streptophyta > Magnoliopsida > Malpighiales > Euphorbiaceae > Dalechampia > Dalechampia spathulata. Next base: position 66,438 of record CANYBF010531997.1, read on the forward strand.
GGAAAAGGCGGAATCGCTGTTTTCGAAAATGTTGGAAGCTGGGGTTATGCCTAATTCAACCGTATACAGCTCAATGATAGATGGATACTTCAAGAAAAGGAATATAGAAGTCGCGATGAAGTACTTTTGTGAAATGCGTGAGAAAAGGATTACACTTGATATAGTGGTGTATGGAGTAGTCGTATCAGGACTTGCATATAATGGTAAGTTAGATAAAGCATTGGAAGTCATGGAAGATATGTTGAAAAGTGGATTAACTCCTGATAAGATTATGTTAACAACACTCATGGATGCCCACTTCAAATTTGGGAATGCAACGGCAGGCGTCAGAGTGTATAGAGAATTACTAGACAGAGGTTTTGAACCTGATGCTGTAACTATTTCGAGCTTAATAGATGGACTATGTAAAGATGGACGCTATCATGAGGCTAAAGCGTATTTCTGCAAGGAAAAGGCTAATCTAATTTCATACACTGCGTTAATTAATGGAATGTGCAGGGAAGGGAATTTAATGGAAGTTGAGAGAGTTGTAACGGAGATGTTAGAATCTGGGTTCGTCCCAGACAAGTTTGTCTATACTTCTTGGATTGCTGAGCTGTGCAGGCAAGGCCAAATAGTTGAGGCCTTTAGAGTGAAGAATAAGATGGTCGAAGAAGGTGTCGAACTTGATTTATTTACTTATAACACTCTAATTTTTGGTTTGGCAAGTAAAGGCTTAATGATTGAAGCAAAACAACTTTTCGATAGCATGCTGAAAAAGGGAATCACTCCCGACTCTACTGTTTTTGAATGTCTGATTAGAGGGTATCGAAAGCAGGATAACCCTGCTGCCGTGATACATTTGTATGAGGAAATGAGGAGGCGAGGACTCTTAACTACAGATAGTGAGTATATAGTAGAAAATGTCTGTGACAGCAGATAATGCTTCTAGTTAACATATGATGTAGCCGATTTTGAATGGCACGAATTGGATTCTTGAAGGGACCGTGTACTTTAGCTTCTGGCTGAAAGGTATCATACTGAACATTTGTTTTCACTGTTTTCCTCTCTGCCAAGCTTCTTAGCTTCAGATCTCTGAATCCTATCACATACAGATTCCAACAAGTAATGACGAAAAGCCTGTTGTCTGAGCCAGAGAAAACGGTTCCAATTCATACAAGCAGTGGATACTTCACAAATGGATGTATACTCTTAACCGAGGATCTTGTAAGTTTCTGTTTTCACCAAAAGAATGCTTCTTTCTCTTAAATGGAGTGTTTTCAGAGAATTAGGGATCATGACAAGAGCGAAAGTACATTATCTTTCTCTAGTGTAATTTCAGTTGAAGTTCAGTTTGCCATTTACCCCACCAGGTTGTCGTTGCTAGCTTCTAACTTCAATAATCGATTGTCTGAATTTTGATTAAATGTCAGTACTCCCAGAAAAATAAATGATTGATCTCAATCAGTAGGCCTACTAGAGACACAAACCATAGACTGCCTATTATCAAAGGTGATCTACAAATTGCAAATTTTAACAGATAATTTAACTTGTTCATTTATAGGTTGGTTTTGCTTTTTGAGGATGGATCTGAGCTCTGTACTCGCCCTTCCAACCATCATTTTACTAGACATGTATCGAAAAATGGCAAAAAATGAACACTACGTCCACTTTGCAAGTTAGACAGTCTTCCCAAAGGAAACTTACAGGTATGAAGAATCAAAGTACGGGTTCATCCGCTCCATGCTGTTATGCGTACAAAATATCAGGAATGAGGGAGAAGCTTCACCAGATTCCAACAAAAATCTTAGATTAATGAGGTTCATTTTTGTTTTTTCTCCAGCCTGTGGATCTGTCTTGGTTCTTACCTCGTGTTTATATGTTTTACACTAGCAAGCAATAGAAAAATGGAGTCCCCATTCTGCAGGGTTTTCAGTCCATGCTTCCTCTGTTACTGTTACTTCACACTATTTTTCAAGCTTAAATCTGGATAGACGAAACTGGAAACCGTTTTCTGCTACCTCCACCAATAAGCAAATAATGTCAAGGTTGAGCATTCCATCAGAAGATGTTTGTGTTTCCCAGAATGTGTAAAGATAGTTCAAACTTCAAATATCTGATGAGTTTGGTCGTTGTTGCTTTCTATCACTTTTCTTACAAAAAAGTATACACATTTTTTCATTTAAATATTATCGATGGAACATTGTTTGAAAAAGAAAAATCCAAATTTATGAAACATTTAATTGTATGATGAAAATTATACCATGCATCCTACATGCGTAGATGATAATTAAATGATAATTACATGAAAACATTATTAAAGTGAAAGCAAAATCAAATATTCAGCTAGTTTTACTTTTCACGATTTTAATAAAAAAGACTAATTATAAAATAATAATATTTTTTTTTGAGAAAATGACATAATCACAACTAAAATAATTTCATAATAAAAAGAATAAGAAGAATATAGCATGCATAATAAAAAATGGAAAAAGATGAAAATACGAGAAAATAGAAGGAGAACGAAGTTTACGGAGGAGAAAAAGAGACAAAAAAAAATGAATATGATAGTTTTATAAAAAATCAGTTAATGAATCCAAATTTTTTAAAAATAAAAATCAAAAACCCGTTATTTATGTGAATATCCCTTTATATTGTGATTTTCTTTGAATAATTAAAAGAGTTTTATTTTCTATATTTACATGATATTTAATCGATAATTATTAATATATATTTTTGTTTTGGTATGAACCTTATGATTAATAAATAAAATTACATTTAAACATTTAAAGTTAACAATTTTCACATATTATATGACACCATTATTCTGAATAAATAAAAAAGAAAAACAAGAAATAAATCTAAATCTACTTTGAGAGTATTCATGAAATTAAATTTATAGATTATAGATGAAATATTAGTCCCAAATCATGCGAAGTAAAAAAAAAAACTTTCATTAATTATTGATGGTCATCACATTGAGTTGAATTGATAAGAAATTTAAATATTAATAATTATAAAAGAAATTAGTCATTATCAGGCATGTAATAATATAATTTATCCATTATACAGATAACGTACACATAGAAAATAACGTACTTAAAAAAAGAAATTCGTCATTATTATTATTATTATTATTATTATTATTATTATTATTAATACATTATAATTATTATTATTATCAAATTCATTTTGTCTTCGCAATTCATTTCCTCAACTTGCTATTCTTCAGATCTGATTTCCCTCCAATTAAAAGTCTTCTTCATCTCTCATTTATTTCAAAGCAAGAACAAAGAAACCCTAATTGACTGAAATATGTTTAGATTCGAACCAGAAAAGATCAGGAAACGAACGAGAATTTGATATCTGTTTCCTTTTCCAGAATTTCAGAATCCAAAAGAACTTTTCATTTCTTTTACTGTTTTTGCTATTTTTTCGTTTATTTTCCAATCCCTGATATGGCGGACGCGCTTTCGGTGATTCCAGCTTCTGTTCTTCGCAATCTGTCCGATAAGCTTTACGAGAAGCGCAAGAATGCTGCTCTTGAGGTTTCGATTATAGATATACATCTATATATTTTTTGCTTTCTAGGGTTTTGAAATGGTTTAATTGATCAAGTAATTAATTTGTGTTCAGGTTGAAGGTATAGTAAAGCAGTTAGCGGCAGCTGGAGATCATGATAAGATATCTGCGGTTATTAATTTGTTGACTACGGAGTTTACTTACTCTCCTCAAGCTAATCATCGTAAGGTTTGTGGAAAATTTTTTTTATTCTCATGATATTGTATGTATATGTTTTTAATTTATGTTTGATAACTGTAATTATTGATGTGAATTTGTTGTGAAGTTTTAGTTTTGAATTTTTGAATATTTTTTTGCAGGGTGGATTGATAGGATTAGCAGCTGCAACTGTAGGGTTGACCACAGAAGCAGCTCAGCATCTTGAGGTAATTGATTTTATTAACTGCTTTTTACGCCGTTAATGTTTCTATTCTTAAGGTTGTACTTATATTTATATCTATATAGCTCTTGAAGTGATGTGGATTTCAGCTCAAGGTTTCTAATGTCATGCTTGGTCAATTTGCATATCCTATTCTTTTTGGTTTTAGGAATTCTCAAGTCATCACTATTATCTGCGGTCCTGTGAGTAGTGGTAGTTAATAAAGTCTACAGTATGAATATTCTTTGTCTATTTACAAATGTTGTTTAACAATTATAGGCTTTGGGAATTTTAGGATTTTTAGATCATGTAACAATACATACTAAATTATGACCTACGTATCCTAATGGTATTTTACGCTTCAGAATCAAGTAATAACATTTAATTTGTTAAATATTAAATAATTATAATGATGAGTTAGGTACACTAGAAATCTCAGGCAAGTGTGTTCAATTTTCTTTAAGATGACGAGGAAAAATTGTGTTGAACAAGTAATAATGATTATAAATATTTTCAATCCAGATGATTGTATTAAAATCAACTCTAGGTCAGCCTATCTAAATTATGATTTTGGAGGGCAAAGTGCTTGATTTCATTTTTGAAGATATTTTTAGCATTATGCAAGTCTGTGCAAATGTCATAAATTATTCTACCTAAACCATTTCCCTGTCCATGTTGTTGTAGCTAATAAATTTGCTAGAAGAATAATTGCCACTATATCAGTTAAAAATGAACAACCGTGATGAGATTTTAAGTACATGATAATGTTTAGTAAATAATGCAGATATGAAAGAATGACATTAGTTTTTGAACCATTTTTTATTATGGATGGTTTCTATGTGTATTTTCTTGTTGTTTCAGACCTTTGAAAGAGCATACAACGGGATGTTTGTAGAGACAATATCATAACTAGTTATTTTTTTTGCATTTATCTTGTCGAGGAAGTATATCATTTGCCACCACCTCAAGAACTTGCCTCACATTCTCTTGAAATGGGTCAAAAATATGTTGTAACATTAAGTCTATTTCTAAGTCACTTTAAATCTTTTGTAAAACAATACGTTTGTTAGCCATTGGAGTAAGAGTTGCTGTGCATATTTGTGATAGATGATCTTTGTCTGATTTGTTAAGTGATTTATTGACCTTTTAACTTATTTCAACACTGGGGATTTCCATTCATAAGATTTGTCATCTATTTGTATAATAATTTTCTTCCTTGCATGGGGAGTTTTTTATTCTAATTCTTATTCATCCAGTACTTTAATTGTTAAAATAAGTGACAATGACATGTTTCCTTGTACTTGTTTATTATATTGGGTTCCTTGTGCCAGCAAATTGTGCCACCTGTGCTCAAATCTTTTTCTGACCAAGATAGCAGAGTTCGTTATTATGCCTGTGAAGCGCTTTATAATATTGCCAAGGTCAGAATGGAACAGGCTTTCTTTGTCCTCCTGTACTTTGTCATTTTAATTATTTTCTCTAATTTTATACAGGATTTGATGCGTCATGTTTTATCAACGTGCAGGTGGTGAGAGGAGATTTTATTGTATTCTTTAACCAAATTTTTGATGCTTTATGTAAGCTTTCAGCAGACTCGGATGCCAATGTACAAAGTGCAGCTCATCTTTTGGATCGGCTTGTAAAGGTGAATGATCCTTATATGCATAACTATTTTCTGATGATGAACATTGTTGATGAGAACTGTTACATTTTGACATTGGCTGATAGTTTATTGTATAATGTAACAGGACATTGTTACTGAAAGTGATCAATTCAGGTATTTTAATATTGGGCATGAGTTTAACATTAGAAGAATCTTTGTTAACTGCTATTTTAATGCATATTTCTAATGTTTGTATGTTTCTCACTCAATTAGCATTGAAGAATTTATACCATTGTTGCGAGAACGTATGAATGTCCTGAATCCATATGTCCGCCAGTTTTTGGTTGGATGGATCACTGTGTTGGACAGCGTTCCAGATATAGATATGCTGGGATTTCTTCCTGATTTTCTCGATGGTAAATATCTTAAATGTCTTCTGCTTCAGTATGGTGTTCCTTGTAATGCTGCTTACAATATGTTACTCATAAACTTATTTATGAACCTCAGGTTTGTTTAATATGTTGAGTGATTCTAGTCATGAAATTAGACAGCAAGCTGATTCTGCTCTTTCAGAGTTTCTTCAAGAGATAAAAAATTCCCCAGTAAGACTCCTGCTTAAAGTTAAACTGCAAGTTTTTTCTCGTGGTCACTTTTTGGACAATCTTCTGTTTCTGTACTACCAAAAATTTTGACATAAAAGTGAAATCTTTCGTTCATTTGTAATTTTCTGACTCGAACAGTGCTACTGTTGAAGTCTGTAGATTATGGTCGAATGGCTGAGATTCTGGTGCAGAGGGCAGCTTCTACTGATGAATTTACTCGGTTAACAGCTATCACATGGGTAAGTGGATGCACAGTTAAATTTTACTTGCATGGATGTATGAATGTTTATTACCCTACCAAATATCCTGCATTAAAGACTTTTCTTACAATTTATTTATCTATGTGAAACATTTCAGCCTTTGATACTTTTTTTATGATGCAGATAAATGAGTTTGTTAAACTTGGTGGAGATCAACTTGTTCCCTACTATGCAGATATCCTAGGAGCCATTCTTCCTTGCATATCAGACAAAGAAGAGAAAATTAGAGTGGTAAGCTTGCTTATGATTCAAGACCTTCTGGCAGGCATGCTTTTGTGGAAGTATACTAGTCCTGAAACCTGTTCTTTTTATGTTATAAGGTTGCTCGTGAAACCAATGAAGAGCTTCGGGCAATCAAGGCTGATCCTGCAGAAGGGTTTGATGTTGGAGCGATGCTTTCCATTGCAAGGAGGTGTAGTTTTTGTAACATGGGATTAAAAGTGAGAAAAAGAGAGAAAAAATTGCATTTTACTCTTGTTTGCAATTAGTCTTTTAGCGTGACACTTGAGGATTCCCACAAAGAGTTTTGGTGAAAGTGCTCACCATGGTCCCTCAGTTAAGCTTTTTAATAGAATTTGAACTGATTAAGTTTTTTGTTCTTGTAATTATTGTTGACTTTTTGGCCAATCAGGCAATTATCTAGTGAGTGGGAGGCTACTCGAATTGAAGCTTTAAACTGGATATCAACTCTTTTAAACAGGCATCGAGCTGAGGTAATTGAGCATTGTGTATGATGTCTATGCATATGATTAACGTGATATTTAACTCTTTTTAATATCTGATATCATCAATTGAAGGCCAATCATTTTGGCCTTTAAAAATCCTTTGGTTTGAAGCTGTTTTGGAACTAGAACACTTATTGAGGATTCTAAAACCACATTTATCAGCATTTTCTAGTATACTTTCTGCATACAGTAAAAGACTTGATGGACTCACGCTAGGGATGTGCAAGTGAGCAACAGTAACATGGCATTTAATAGGGATTCTAGAGGGGCAGGTTTCTTAATGTGTTCTTCCATGAAAGGAGGTTCATATGCTCTAGTTTGCTTGTAGCGTATTAGCATTGGTTTAGGATTATATGGTTTTACTTGATTTGTTCATTTTATTTTTAATTAAACATGGATAGTCTTTCACTTACAATATTCATTTTGAAACAGGTCTTATGTTTTCTGAGTGACATATTTGACACCCTCCTGAAAGCACTTTCAGATCCATCAGATGAGGTGACGACGTGCATTAGTTGTATCATGCATGTTTGCAATTGATTGATTTTTCTCTTTGTTTATCATTTCATTATAACAATTATTCTTAAAACTATTTTATGCATTGTGATTCATTATATCTCATCCTAACATTCTTTTTCTAATAACTTAAAAAATTCTCTCATTTATATAATATTTTCTTAATCCTGAATGTCTTATCAGGTGGTTCTCCTTGTTCTTGAGATTCATGCATGCATAGCAAAAGATCCTCTACATTTTCGCCAACTTGTGGTTTTCCTGGTGCATAATTTCCGTGTTGATATTTCTCTACTGGAAAAGTGAGCATCTCTTTCTTATTCTTTTAGATGTATTTTATTTTCTCAAATTTCATGATTAACCAGTTCACTGCTCTAGAATTTTGTTAGCAACTCTGACCAATTGTCATTTGCTTCTGCTGCATATTTCCATCTTCTTAGGCGTGGGGCTTTGATAATCCGGCGACTTTGTGTTCTTTTAAATGCTGAAAGGGTATACCGGGAACTTTCCACTATACTGGAGGGAGAAGCTGACCTGGATTTTGCGTCTATTATGGTTCAGGTTTGATAATTTTCTGAACAGAAACGAACAGCTTCATTTGTTCCATCACATAAACCTATACTGATACATGATTTAACTGAACCTTGTACTGAATGTCAAAACTCTTTGTTTTTTCCAAACTCTAATTGCTTAGTTTCTGATGTTCCAGGCATTGAATTTGATCTTGCTTACTTCTTCTGAATTGGCTGAGCTTCGAGATCTTTTAAAACTATCACTTGTGAACCCTGCTGGGAAAGACTTGTTTGTTTCCTTGTATGCTTCATGGTGCCATTCACCCATGGCAATCATAAGCCTTTGCTTATTAGCACAGGTAGCAATGAATTGCTTTACTTTCAGGATCTTATATATTCTTCCTATTCATCTGTCATGAATTCTTGGTAATCTAACATTTGTTGCACTTGTTTTAATATTCTTATATCCAGACTTACCAGCATGCAAGTATGGTGATTCAATCATTGGTAGAGGAAGATATCAATGTCAAATTCTTGGTTCAGTTGGACAAATTGATTCGCTTGCTAGAAACTCCAATTTTTGCTTACCTTAGATTGCAGGTGCACCATTGAAACTTGGAATTGAAACACTCTGCTTCATTGAAAAATAAATTTTCCTTTCAATCCTTTCAATATTTGTTTCCTTTTTAGCATCGCAATGTCCCATAGATGGCAAACAGTGGCGTACATACTTAGTATTGAATGGAGCAAATCATGGTTGGCTGGTTGTCTTATTATTACATAGAGAACCTATATGTTTTAGTGAATAATGCTATTTTATGTTTGACTGTACCATAATCATCGAGTGGCTTTTGCAGCTGCTTGAGCCAGGGAGATATACTTGGTTGTTGAAAGCCTTGAATGGTCTTCTCATGTTACTTCCACAGGTACACCTGATGTCACATGAGTTGTTTTCGAATTTCGTTGTCAGCCTAATCAGAGAAAGCTTATGCACATGATTTAGGTGTTTGTATAATGCATGTATGAGGAGGTAAGATGGGTTGGTCTCTGCTTCTGCTACGAGTCTATTGTTTCTCACATGCCTTTTTCATCTGATGTTTGGATACAGCAAAGTTCTGCTTTTAAGATTCTACGCACTCGTCTGAAAACTGTTCCTTCATATTCTTTCAATGGAGATCAAATCAAGCGAACGTCTTCAGGTCACTACTCTCACATTCTACATCGCATGCCAAGTGGATCACAAATCTCTGAGGATGGTGATTTAAATCAGGACACTGGGAATTCTAGTTCCCATAATGGAATTAATTTTTCTTCAAAGCTGCAACAGTTTGAGCAAATGCAGCGGCAGCATCGTGTGCTTGTAAGGGCACAAGCACAGTCTCGCAACAGTTGCACTTCCACATCAAAGGTTTACTTCTATTAATGCTTGTAGTGTTTGTGCTTTACGTTTTTTCTACATGTGGCCGTCTTCTGGTGTGGGAGAGTTCTAAATTTGGATACTTCCATTGGCTTTACAACTCATTCTTTCCTCGTAATTAGTTTTCTTCACCTTGCATTTTAAGGCTTACTTGCGTTTTATTTTGAAGTGACATTTTCTCCTGTTTATGCGTGAAGGAACTACACAGACCACAAGAAACACAGCAACAATCTTCAGCATCCGACATGAATCGGCCTTCTTCAAAATCGTCTAGGAGAGGTCCGGGTCAGTTACAACTTTGAACATGTTGATGCTGTGCCTGCGTTTTGATTTGGAATCCAACTGTACACTCATCTCAGCATACGATAAGGAGCGGATATGAGATCTGGTAAAAACTTGTAAAATTGTATATCTTAATCTGTTCATTTTAAATCTTTTGAGTGTTGGGAAAATAGTTAAAGAAAATGGGTTTTGAACCAAGGAAAAAAAAAAAACAAAAAGCTTGGGGCTTTCCTAAGCTAATTCTTTTTTCTTTGTAAACAGAGCACGCCCATCTGGTGCTGTTATTTTTTTCAATGAAATACCATATGGGCATGAGCCGAAGAGCAAAATATTTTAGAGAACTTGAAAATTTTCTTTTTTGTTTGTGATTTGTCCACAGCTGTTGGCAGTGACCCCTACTAAAATAAAGGCATTAGCTAATTTATGTACACGTCATTTTTATCCGAGTTTGTTACCATCTGTCGATTCATTCTTAGCATTTACCTTTGATCATGTTCCTTTTTTCCCCGCATGATTCATTTTATTTCTAATCTAGCAACTTGATTATGTAGCAATGGTATGGGTTGTACCATGGGACTGAGTTTTTCTTTTTCCTCCTTGAAAGGAGTTCATCAAGATCAGTTTCGTTGGCTGGAAACGAACTGCGGAAGTTGGTGCTTGTCCTGTTTCTTAGTAGCAGTTGTACACACGTCTATTAGTATTGATCGAGTGATGGTTAAGTTAGAACCGTATAAGTTGAAAAGATAATATAAAAATAGAAATGCTTGAATAAGTAAATATTTTTTAAATAAAATTAATAATTGCAAATCTCAACTGATCTTGTGGGGGAGTTTGGTCGGTTGATTTCTGAAGGTCTTAATAAAGGGGATGATATCTCGCCCATTTGATTTCAATTTATTGTGCTTTAGACATGTAATAACGAGGTAATCTACCATTTAATATATATCTTTGCAATGATCATTTTATTTTATTGGAGTATCAACTGGGTTCAACAGTCTAGGACTTGCCCATGAAATTTCTTCCCTTCCTTAGGAGCATGCCTTCTTCCATTATAATCTTATTTTTGTTGTAATTATCATTTTACTTTTTATATATTGGAAACTATAACACAACCCAGGCTGACCAATTCAAAATTAACTAAACAATATAATTCACATAAATCATGAAGGCAAAAATAACTAAATATCACATTAACGTTTCCAGAATATTATTCCAAAATGGTCCTCGCCCATTAAAGCAAATCCTTTACAAATATTCTGTTAAAACATTAAGAAAAAAAAAATGAAAGTGTTAATTTCATAAATACAAAAACATTTAATTTTTATTTCTCCATGAGACTTGGGTTAGCAAAACTCTAATAAATATTACCATAATTAAAAGGCTTATTTTTGTTACATTAACAAAAATCTTATCCAATTTGTTTATTTTTTTTGTTAATGAAAAAAAATTATGCGTTTTAAATTTATTCCCTTTTAACCATATAAATAGAATGTAAAGATTTTGTAGATTTTAGAAATCATAAAATTTAAAATTAATGTATTCAAAAAAACAAGCAGTCAAAAATGTATAAAATTTAATAAATTTCTTCAAATTCGTATATGTAGGGAATACATATAAAAAGAGGGGAAAGAAAAAGGAATGGAAGGACAAGAAACACGTGCAAGCAATCAAATCAATGAAAGAAATCCAAATTAACAATAATAAATATATTATTTTGAAATGTAAACCATAGTTTATATAAAAATAAAATATGCTTGAAATTTAAAATGAAATTTTTTTATTAAGTCTACAAAGATATTAAATTCATTTATGTAATTAAAAGAATTAAAATATTTATTTATTTATTACATCACGCCCTCCAATATTAGTGGTGATGGCTAAATTCCCTCTCCACCCTTTTCTCTTAGCCAATTTTAGTAAAATCTAAAATGAATTTTGTTATTTTGAAAGAAAATTCTAAATTACAGAAAATAGAAAAAATTGTTTAAATTTAACCATTCAATCATTCATGATTTAATCCCAAATCTTCCTCCCTATTGAGATAACGGAAAGGAAAGGAAAGGAAAAGAGAATTAAGGTCCTTTCTTTCCTTCCATTTTCCGGGAAAATCTTTCAAGAAATGGGCTTTAAATCATTTTTCAGTCGCAAGAAATCCAAGAATAAAGAGTCCCGATCAGATTCATCCACAGAAAGACTAACACCGGAATTAACCAAACCATCAACGTCTCAATCACTAAAGCTGAAAACCCAAATCGAAGAACTGGAACAAGTTTTCAAGAAATTTGACGTTAATGGAGATGGGAAGATTTCATCATCAGAACTTGGTTCGATCATGTCATCACTTAGACAAGAAGCAAGCGAAGAGGAACTGATAAAAATGATAAAAGAATTCGATGAAAATGGAGACGGGTTCATTGATTTTAAGGAATTTATAAAGCTAAACACTCCTCAAGAATTCGATACAGAAGTTGAGGCGATGAAGAATTTAAAAGCGGCATTTGATGTTTACGATATGGATGGAAATGGGTCGATTTCTGCTGACGAACTGCATAAGATTATGGGAAGAATCGGTGAAAATTGTTCCATTGATGAGTGCCGGAAAATGATCAGTGGTGTTGACAGCGACGGTGATGGTATGATCGATTTTCATGAGTTTAAGGTTATGATGACTGTGGATTTTTTATCTCATTCCAGATGACTCATAATACACACACACACACACGTGTAGGATATAATTATTTTTAGTTTTTAATATTGTTATTTTTATTTAGTTTAGTGAAAATCAAATATATAATTATATTTTTTTAATTTATTAGCATCATATATATGTGTATATATTTATAAAATTATTTAGCTAGAAGTGATTATTCTGATTATCAAACTATAAAAGTAATTTGAATATAAAATTAGCATCAAAAATTCAAGTTATTTAATTTGAAATATAATAAAAAAACATATAAATGGATAAATATATGATGAGTCAATATAATATATGTCATAATAAATATAATCTTGATATAAATATTTAAATATAATAATGTTAAATATGAGAAATGAATAATAATTAATTAAATTGATGAATTTATATTTGTACTTACTTAAAATTAATTTGATTTATATTATTATTTATTAATTTGATTAATAAAGTGATCAAAAGAAGACAAAAATTCAAATGGTAACAATTTATTTTATATAAAAAATACAATTATTCTTTATTATATAATTCACTTATCAATAAATGAAATGTCACTAAAATTGGGAAAAATCCCATATTTCCAATTGATAATAATTTAATTATTTTCTTGATTTTTCATTTTTATAAATAAAAAAGGATGATTTTCAGAAGGTCGATGGTGTAGGATTACAGTTGGAGAATTTAATTCTCTAACTCCTTCTAATGTAAACCAAGAGAGGTGATTACAGTTGGAGAATTTAATTCTCTAACTCCTTCTAATGTAAACCAAGAGAGGTGGTACTCGGATGATAGAATTGATTCTAATATCAAAGAATTGAGTCTTGACAGTCAGAGTGTGAGAGTTACATTCTATGGATGAATTCCTTATGGGTATCAAGTCCATAGATCTCCTAACGGATGAACTCCTTGTAGGTATCAAGTTCATGGATCTCTTATCTAGGAAGTAACTGGGTATCATGATTTACCTCCTTCACAATCATATAGATCAAGGTGGGAGCGTAGGAGCCCGTGGGTGAGGCATAACCTTTTAGGCCCCAAGAGAGGTGACCTTTTTCTGCCAATCTTACATATACAAAGTCCCATCTCAGCATGTGCTTGATCTTTATCAGTTAGCTATGAATTGGACTGTCATGCTGATACTGTTGTTGATATGGCCTTCCCTCCTTTTTCATTCTGATCCATCTTTCATATGTAAAATCTCCAAGACAAACAATAATTTAGAAAAATGAAATCTTCAGACCCTTTTCTTGAAAGAGGAAAAGGAATCCAACTTTAGGGTTTGCCCAACTGAGTTTGAGGAATATTATTAATATATTATATTATTTTATTTTATTTTTGAACATAGTAATGCTAGTAAATACGTAAATTGTAAATTTGCATGGCCGCTAACACGTGGTTTCACTGTATTGATAAGAAGGCTTCCAATGACTTATTTTAAATTTATGTTTAAATATTTTATTAATTTATAATAAATCAATGTAAAATGGAAATAAATCATATATTAATAATCAATTTGAATCATCAAATTTTCTTTTTTTTAAAGATAACTAATAATTATAAACTCTTTTTTTTCCTAACATCATTTTAAGAAATTATTACATAATTTATCATCTAGGATTATGAATTCATTACATCAATTTTCATTAACTATTAAATATTTATTATTTTTATATTAATTAATATGTAATTATTATTAATTATTAATATATAAATAATAATTAATAAATAATTAATAAAAATTATCTTATAATTATTATTAAAGAGGAAAATAAGCCCAACCTTGACCAGGCTTAGTATTGGAGTTCATGCTTCCTCTTTGCAATAAGACATCTAACTACTTAGGAAAATTGAAAAAAAAAAAAGAAAAAACAACAAAGTCTTTTAAAAAGATTATGTGTAAAGGTTGAAGATGGTTCAATACAAATTTAATATGAATTTAACATCAAAAACCATTATTATTTATAGAAAATTGTTAATGGATTAATATTTTTAAATAAAATTAAAAGTTAAAAAGATTAATCTCTCAAGGCATATGATAGAGAAGCATTTACTTATTTTCATTTTAAAAATAATAAATCATCATCTATAGAATCAAAACTCATTCTTATATTTTTCATTTGACACAAATTTTGGTTTTAATAAATGAAAAACGATTAAATAGTTTAGAAGATGAAAGAAATCAAAAATCTAGAAAAAGAAGAGCTCCCTTTTGTAGAAAGATGGTTGATATATATAATTATTATTTGTTAGAATTGCAATAGCCAGAATTAAAAAGGAAAATGCATCAGAAACTTCGTGTGATGAAGACATTCATTCACATCCCTCCAACACAAATGCATGAACTGCTCACTTTTAAAGACTATCATCATTCTTTAATCAACTTAACAATTCCCTATAATACTTTCTCTTTTAACTTATTATGTCATGATTTCACTTCGTTTTTTCTATATATAATTCTATGCTTCTTATTTTGTCAGTGTTCTATATAAATATTAATTAATTTGTATTTGAATTAAATAAGATTAAGTGATAATTTTTTATTTGACCTATTATTTTGCTATTAATACGATATTAAAAAATGATTTATATTAAATTTATATTAATTCATTATTGAAAATGATAAAGTTTGAATCATGACATATTAACATGTTAATTTTATTAAATATGTCTTGTTAAATTATTTATGTCAAATTCAATTGAGATTTAGATCTAAATTTTTAATATAGTTAAAATTTTAAATCATATTTAGATTTATTTTAGATCGATTATTCTTATAAATTAACATTCTAAATATAAATTATCAACTTAAATAAAATTTTAAGAGAATTAAATTCTAACACCATTACATTTGAAGAACTCCATAACAATCCTTTAAAAAAAAAAAAAAAAAACCTTCAAGCATCTCTAGAAGAAATTCAAAGTGGATTTTGAGCTTGTGCCTTTTTATTTTATATTGATTAGTCAGAATATGATGTAGGGTTAGGTTGGTATGATGGTATGAAATTGGAAAAATTATTTGGTGAACCGGGTTCATCACGTAGGATTATAGACCTACTAATAATATAGTGATATGTATCAATTTTTATTAAATATGAAATATTTATTGGTCATATGTTAATTGTGTATAATCAATTAATTAATTAATAGATTTTATTTTTAAAAAATGAGGCAAAAAAGGTAAAATTACCATAAGAAGTCGTAAAGTACATTGGTATTTATTAATCATTTTCATTCAAAAAATTGTTGTGTTCTTATCCATGGCCTAACAAAACAAATTAAGTGATTTCAACTGTTTGGAATAGTCTAATTATCCATAAATAAATATACCATTTTTATTTATTTTCATTATTTAATTCCAACATTCATATATATATATATGCTTACTCTTAAAGTTATATAATATAGTAAAATAAAAAAAAATTATCTAGAAATTATATATTTTTATTTTATCTTAAATTATTAATTTTTCCGAAAACTAATAATTAATTGAATATAAAAATGCTAGAAAAGAGACAAAAAAAAAGAAAATTAAAAAGAAAGGAGACAATAAATTCTCAATTAGTGGGCGGGGGACACCCATTTTTTCCACGGCGCGTGTCTTAGAATTCCACCGGTTCCAAACGTAGGACCGACCACACGCACAACTTTCTCTTTTAATTGTCGACATTCCTGCAAGATTAGTATTGAGCACAATCATTAATTCTTCAAATCCAACTATCAAATTATATATAAAAAATATAATTAGTATTAGATATTACTTGTTCTATATAATTATTTATTTTAATAGTTAAATTTGATATTTAAAAAAATTAATTGAGATGAAATTTAAATATAATTTTATATATTTTTAATATTTAAATATATGAATATTCGTTAAAATTGAAGTATAAATTTACATATGTTAAAATATATTATCAATTAATTGAATTTTTTCATATATTAAAATTTAAATCTGTAAAATATAAAAAGCCTAATATTATATTAATAAATCATTTTATTTGAAAATTTAAATTTTAAAATAAAATGTATAAACAATTTATATATCTCTAACAATAATAGCTTAATTATTGATATTATTAATTATGTATTTTTTGATAAAAATAACTAGACATTTACTTATTTATTGATGTAATAGGACCGCAACTCATTTTCTTTGTACGAGCTATATTTTAATATTTTTATTGTTTTCTATTAAATATATATAAATTAAATATATATTTATCCATATATATCTGTATATAGGGTTTAAAAATATGTATATGAAATTTAAGGATTGGTGTGGTTTTAAAATTAATTTTAAGTTATTATTATAAATAATTGATGATAATTTTAAAAATTAAAATAAATATAACTTATTACATCATATTTAGAATTTTTACATACACGAAATTAAAGAATTCAAACGTTTTCATTAATTGTTATATTGTTAATTACATTGATTAAATAAATAATTAATGAAATGTAATTAATCATTTGTTCAACCATTACTTGGATATATATGGATCGATTTTATTGATTTATTGATTCTTAATCTGCTTAATTTTTAAATCAAAAATATCATATATTAAAATTAAAATTAAATCAAATACATATTAAAGTAAGAAGCAATAAATTAAATTAAATTAAATTATTTAGATAAATTGAATTTAAGTTTGATTTTAAAGTTTATTTTATAAATAATTTAAATTTAAATTTATTATATTTGATTCATTTAAATTTATGAATTACTTTATTTATAAATTAATGGATTAATTTAATTATAAGTTCAACTATCTCTTAAAATATGTCTTATATTATGAATAAAAATTGAATAACTGATAATCATGATTTTTACCTATATTTTCCCCTTAATATAATGTCCTTTTAAGCGTTGTTTTCATGTTTTTCCCTTCAAACATAAGCATATAATATAGTATTTCATGCATTATTCATATTCTCATGCATCATATTCATTTATTAGATACTTAGCATAATTTCATACATTTTCATACATGTTTTGCATAATTTTCATAATATTTCATATAGTCTAGGAATTAGCTTTATTTAAATAGATTTTACATGCATTTAGTAAGTTTCTTAGGTGTTATTTTATAGTTAAATCATAGTTCTAGGTTTTAGAAGTTTAGTTTTTCCATTCAAGCTTAGAATTTAGGTTTTTATTGAACCATGCGAGTCCTACACGACTCGTGTAGGCCTTGGCTCCTTTTAATTTTTGTTTCCTTTGTGTTTTTCCACCTTACACGAGTCATACACGACTCGTGGATGGCATACACGAGTCATGTATGACTCGGCCATCAAATAATTTCATGCATTTTGGCTCATTCGAGCCTGACACGAGTCATGTATAACTTACACGACTCGTGTACCATCCGTCCTTTGCAATTTTCACTCTTTTTCATTTGATTCGAAAGCCACACGACTCGTGTAGCATTTACACGACTCGTATGGTGCATTTAGGTCATATTTATCCTTCCTTTTTTAGCCCTAGGATCATAATAATGCACGGTTAAGATTCATTTACTTATTTAAGATAGTTATTTAGGATTTTATTGACATTGAGAGGGAGATTCATTCACTCACGATTATGAGAGTCTATGTAACAGCCTGATTAGACGACTGCCTTCACAACCCAACACGAGACCTTTCCAGCATGCTTTGTCCTCACTCACATGCTTCCCGAGAAAACTTCCCAGGAGGTCACCCATCCTATAATCGCTCCATGTCAAGCACGTTTAACTATGGAGTTCTTACGGAATGAGCACCG
>CANYBF010532132.1:0-52336 GCA_948192965.1 Dalechampia spathulata
GTAGTTTAATGCTGGTTTACCATGTGTTAAAATCTTAATTATGGAAGTAGAATCTTGCATGGTTGTAGAATTTTACAGAAAATTGAGCTGAAAAGGGTTTTAATGTCGATTATATTAAAATGTGGTTTGTTGTGTGTTACAAACTGAATACCAGGTTTCGTGATACCAGGTATGCTTAGTAACTTTATTGGATGACTGAACTGTCGGAATCGTTTTCCATACTTCTGATTCTTTGAATCCTACCTCTCTTTTACAGCATAACATTGTCCTTATTAATTTGTGTGTTGCAGTACTCCTACTGAAGTTACAGAAAAAATCTTAAAGGGAAGGATGGATTGATGCTTGTTTATGAAGCTCAAATGCCGAAGCCTTACCATTCCATACTCGAGCCAGATTCAGTAAATTCAGCCCTACAGACTCGATATTTGAATTTGAACCATCTGGTTTGGTTTCTTTTTAATCAAGGCTGTTGTCATGTAACTTGAATCCTAATTAACATTTGTTAAAGATTTTTTTTTTTTTTTTAGCTTCAAGCGTTGTGGCTCGGCTACTGGCATCAACGTCTATAGTGTTTTAAGTGTGTTTTCCCCTTTGCACGAATGGATGTCCAAGTTGGCAAAGATCGTTTCATGAATTAGTTTTGACCTACTCCGAAGATATTGGAAAAAGCAATAATTGATTCACTAGGTGGGTCATGAATGATATTGCCAAAGCAACTTTAAATCCATTTATGTATTGCTTAATTGGGTCATTAGTGAATGAGTTTGCCTGCGGTAGAACACCACCCAACCAGCCACCAAAACTCTATGAGATGGTGAATTAGGTTTATAGTTGTGTGCTCTTACGAAAACATTGTTCAAGAATTGCATTCGAAGTGATGATCGTTTGACCCGAGGCACCTGTTATCTCATATGATCGTTTCCTTGCTGTTTATTCCTTTTAGGATGGAAGTAAGACTTGAATTCAACTTGTTACGCCTAAAATTGAAACTTCACTAGTATGGATTTGGGTACTTGATTTGAATTAAATTTTGATAAATCTTCTATTTGATATAAGCGAATTTCAAAATTCCAACACTAGAATTATCTTTTAGAACTCATTTACAAATAAAATAAATTCAATCAAATAAAAATCTCAAACCGGTTCCGTTTTAAAATACACGTTACTGGTGTCATCTGTTCTATAACAATAAATTACAGGTGTGAAACCGGTCCACCACTTGCAATTAGAGAATTAGAAAAGATTCTGTTTTTTTTTGTCAAACCGGATTAAATATTTAAATTATACATACCACAAAAGGAAAGACAAAGGTTACATTAAAATTGCAATAACTACTAAAATCTGTATAAACTTGTAAAGACAAACTAACCAAAAAAGGCTACGAGTTTGCATTTTTCAAATGCTGGTTTCTTTTTCTTTTTTATAAGATTTATTTGAATGAAAAAAATCTACAGTTACATTATTTAATAATTTTTAAAACATTTAAATAAACAAATGGCTGTTTTTTTTACTTAAAAATGGGCGCCAAAAACAGTCCAAAAGGCGGCACATAAAAGGCAAAGTAAAAAAGAACCTCTTCTGTCCGGCCATGTGATCTCCAACTGACATTACCACGCCATTTGTCTCCCTCTCTGAAATCTCTAAAACCCACTCTCCCTCTGCTCCTCCATGTCTTCTTCAGGTAGGTCCCACCGGTCGTCTACCATCTCGCGTTTCCGTTCTCGTAAGCCGCCGTCTCAACCACCGCAATCCACCGTCCGGCCGTTGACTCCTTCTTCAGCTTCAACGTCGTCGTCTAGACCTCCGTTGCGGCTCTCTACCACTCCTCCTGTACAAGGAGGAGTACTTGATCATGCTGAAACCAGCAAAGCGAAGGAAAATGTAACTGTCACTGTTAGGTTTAGACCTTTAAGGTTAGTCTAGTTAGTGGATGACTTCAAAAGCATTTAATCTTTTCATTACTCTGTTATGTGACTAGCTGTTACTGTATTTATATTATTTTGTTTTGTTTTCCTTTCGCGGACAGTGCTAGAGAGCTTAATAAAGGAGATGAGCTAGCTTGGTATGCTGATGGTGATTTTACTGTGAGGAACGAGTACAATCCTTCTATTGCTTACGGTTTTGGTTAGCGCTCTTTTTCTTTTAACTTAAATTATTTATTTTTAAAAATTTGCTTGACTTGCTGGTTAATAAATGAATGATCGTCTAGATAACACATTACAAGAAAACTACGAGAAATCTAGGAATTTAAATCACTGTTGCAAATTATTGTATTGATATTAATTTTAGTTTTTAGAAGAAAAATGTTTCATATCTGTGTTCTTTTGGCTTACGATAGCCATTCATGGTATATTTTTTTCATTGAAAATAAAATCCATGACTAAAAATAGTTTATGAGAATAAATCTTATCCATGAATTAATTTGCTTTTTCCTGTAAATTTGTGCACTCATAAATAGCATTGATGTTCATATATGACATTTGAAACGCTGTTATTATTGCGAGCATCTGTCTATCGAATTGCTCATAGAAAAATGCACATTTTTTCTCCCTTTCAGATAGAGTGTTTGGACCTGCAACAACAACTCGCCATGTTTATGATGTTACTGCCCAGCATGTCGTCAGTGGTGCTATGCAGGGGATCAATGGTAACTGTGATTTTTACTTCAAAGTTACAATCTGATTTACAGAGTGAATGGAACCTTAAATTTCTCTCCATATATCATTGAAATGTTTTTTTGTACTTTGATGGCAGTTGAAATGAAATTGTTATGCTGACCCCTTTTGCACACCTGATGATTATTCTATAGCTACACATTCTAGTCAAATTACAAAATGGCGGTGGAAACAAGCTTTTAGACATTGCTACATAACTAATTCAACACTTCAAAGGAATCTAGAAAAATAGAGATGCAATTTTAGCTCAAATTTATTGTCAACGTCTGATGGTAATTAATGATCAATAATTGTACATAATTGGGTAACATATTGTTATTGTCATTATCTAGTTGGCATCAATAAAGATCAATGGTAATGTAGTGCTGTAATTGCTCTCTAACTTTGTTTGCAGTCTGTCTCTTAGTTGTAATTTTTGTACTGCAGGTACTGTATTCGCATATGGTGTTACTAGCAGTGGGAAGACACACACAATGCATGTAAGTTATTAACTACAGATCTCTGTTCAGAATCCGTACTGTTCACTTTTCCTATGCAAGCACATTATGTCAGTAAATATCAGATCTCTTTTGACATTTTAATACTTATGCACTCTTATCTTTTGCATTTGTAACAAAAACCAATGACAGTTTTTGAGTTAGGGAGTGAAGGTTTATAACCTTAATTTCATTTCATATATGTGTAATTATACAGACCTGTCATTGTAGAGCAGCCATCTAACAATGCTGTGGGCCATGTGTGTTGGTCTTTATTTTTTTCTGTGAAGATTTATCTGCTGTTTCCCTTAATTCTTAGAAATTATTGAGCTGCAAGCTTGATTGATGTCTTCATTTCATGATTTCAGGGAGACCAAAAGTCACCTGGAATAATTCCTTTGGCAGTAAAAGATGTGTTTGGAATCATACAAGAGGTAGTGGATTATTTGTGTGTTGATGATTGTAAGTTGTATAAAAGTTCAAAAAGAAAGTTTAGTGTTTGTTATCTTTGTGGCCATTTTTTTCAGACACCTGGGCGGGAGTTTCTTCTTCGTGTTTCATACTTAGAAATCTACAATGAGGTGAGTCAGCTTCTTTTAAGTTTTTCTTGGATTTCAAATACATATTTTATTCTTTTGAATAGCAAATCTGATGCACATGAAAACATCCCTAACAAATGGGATGATCGTCTTAATTAATTCTAATAATTTTTTTATGCATTCAACACTCAATGTAACCATGCAATGTCTCCCATTCTCCTCTTCCATGTTTAAAGAGGATTAAAAACTAATCTAATTAGTATATCAAACACATGCTTCCTATATTTAATTTTCTAACGAAGAACATATCTGGTAAACTTGTTGTCAATATTATTGTACAATCAGAGAGGAACAATTGAAATTGGGGAGTTTAATGGCCTAATGGAAGCATGAGTGATTATTTCTTTTATCTGTACTATAGTATGTACGGGAGTATACAAGGGTCATTGCTGGTGCTGTCAGGCAATTTTATTAATGACTTTTTCTTCTTTTTGATGCTATACCTATACCTTAGTGGATTTAGTAAATATTCCTGGGTAGATATTTAGAATGTGTTGAAGAATCTCATATAGAAAAGATGTGATAGATTTAAGTGGTATATTAGTGGGGAGTAGATTGGTACCTAAAATAAGCCAATTGGTTTTACCAAGACAGTCCTTGCCTCATCCTTGATGTCTTATACTATGACATATTACTTTTCAATAATCTAAGGAATTGTACATTTGCTGAATGAGAAAATATAAGCCACAATTTTCTGAGAAATTTTCTTATTGATTTTTATGGTTTATGAATTTGACCTTGGCAAATCAACAATGGTTTTAGCTTGGCTCAATAATATTGTTTTCCTATTTATTTGGTTGGCAGGGGGCTGATATTGATGGATTTTATATATCTTTATGACTGTTAGCCTTATGTTCATCAGTTACTTCTCTGTTTTACCTTCCAGGTCATCAATGATTTGCTTGATCCAACTGGGCAAAACCTAAGAATACGAGAGGATGCACAGGTGCTCTTTTCTTAGATGTTAGAATATTTCCTGTGATTGATACTTGTCTTTTCTCTTTTCTCCATATTGATATCTTCAATGTTTGTTTTCCTCGAGAACTGCTTTAAGGTTTTTGAAATTTTTTAAATCTTTAGAAGATGATTGTAACGAGTTTTGTGAACATTTGGTTGCCCTTGTTTGGATGTGAAATCATAAGGTTAAATTGGTCTAATTTTTGGTTTTACAGAGGAATGTGAATTGGTTGGATAGCTTTCTTAAGTTTGTGGAACCAAAACAGGATATAAAATGCTTGTATGTGTTCTTCTATTTCACAGAAGATTTTTTTCTCCTAGTTAGTAGTACCTTGCTTTCCACTTTTTGCTACACAACTTTCAGCTTCTTCCTCTTGAACCACCTCTGCAGCTTGCTACTTTGAACTTGTCTTACTACTAACATTGTGATGACAGAATGACTTTGATTTAATTTGCAAGTATTTGGACTTTTCTGAACGCTGCCACAATTACTTTGGCAGGGAACTTATGTTGAGGGAATCAAAGAGGAGGTTGTTCTATCACCTGCTCATGCTCTTTCTCTAATAGCATCTGGAGAAGGTATATATGGTCTCTGCGGTTCCATGCCATCATATAAGTAATTGACATCTCCGGTTATCTGCTATTTTCACATGTTTGGTTTCACTTAATGCACACTGTTTTTCTGTCTTTTTATGTGTATTATTGTGTATTTGTTGTTCATGCTTTTGTCAATACATACGTGTGGTTGTTCTAGTGCTACATTTCAGATGTTCCTTTTTGTGTGAAGTTGAGCACCTCTGAACAAGTTCTGATATTTTTTTGCAGAGCACAGGCATGTAGGTTCTAATAACTTCAATCTTTTAAGCAGTAGGAGCCACACTATCTTCACCTTGGTATGTGTTTGCTTATCTGATTTATGAAGTATCAATTACTTTTGGTTTGATTTTGATGGTGATTTAAGAGAAACATTCAAAATTCTTAGAGATTTGATTAGTCCCTTTGGCCTTGTTCAGATGGTTTTTCATTGTTCTGTAGCTTTCATTTTGCCTAACTAATTGCATTGTTGTATATTTAGACCATTGAGAGCAGTCCTTGTGGAGAAAATGAAGGAGAAGATGTGACCTTATCTCAACTGGTATGGTACCATCTTGCTTTAGCAATACTATTATCTGTTCTAATATCAATCTAATGTTTTCTCACACTCTGATGCTGAGCAATATATACAACCCAAATTACTTTGCAGAATTTAATTGATCTGGCTGGATCTGAAAGCTCCAAAACTGAAACAACTGGATTGCGGAGAAAAGAGGGTTCATACATAAACAAAAGCCTGCTCACTCTTGGCACAGTAAGATGTTGCTGTACTGTACCGTACATATGCAGGCTATAGGGTTTACATTGACCAGTTTTGAGCTTTTAATAATGTTGTCACTTTTGTGCTTTATTAGGCATTCCACTTGCATGGAACTGTTCATGCTTAATCTGTTGTCTTGATATTAGAAGTTCAGCAGCGCTAGGATGCTGCGTACTTGACTTTCTTGTGCTGTTATCAACCATTTCTTATTAATACAATATCAAATTACTTTACCTTCTTGTGGTATAAAACCTGCTAGGCCATGCATTCAACTATTCTTAACCATGGATATAATGCATACCTTTCCTTGTGTTTGCTAAGTCTGCTCATGTATTTGGATCTTTATGTGATCTTTTTGTTACAGGTAATCTCTAAACTGACAGATGGAAAATCAACTCATATTCCATACCGGGATTCAAAACTAACACGTCTACTGCAGTCGTCCCTCAGTGGCCATGGGAGGATCTCTGTGAGTTAAATGGTCCAATTGACATATATTGGTGCTCTTCATTTGCTATTTTTCATTTAACTTGTTTTATTGAAGAGGCTTGATTATGTTTTTAATTGACATTATTGGCATTTTTCTAATTGTTGCCCTTTATTTTGCTGCTACTCATTGAACTTGTTCTTGTAAAGTGGCTTCGTTATACCTTTGCCAGGTTCTTTTACTTTTTTACTGGAAGTGGCAAACATTATCTCTTACAGTTGTTCTGCTGGAGTTGCATACTTCTGTGTTTATTGAGTTCATTCTTAAAATTTCATGTAGCTTATTTGCACTGTGACACCTGCCTCGAGCAACAGTGAAGAGACGCACAACACTTTGAAGTTTGCACATAGAAGCAAGCATGTGGAAATCAAGGCTTCCCAGAATAAGGTAAATCTTGGGTTAGAGTTCATGCGAATTTTTCCGACTGTTTTTGTAACTGGTTTTCATTTATCAAAATATTCCAATGTTCAGATTATGGACGAGAAATCTCTCATTAAGAAGTATCAGAAGGAAATTTCCTGCTTAAAGGAAGAGCTTCAGCAACTAAAACGAGGAATTATGGAAAATCCTTATATGGCTGCATCTGCCCAAGAAGACCTGGTTACTTTGAAGCTTCAGGTTAGTGCATGTAACTGATTTCCTTAGGAGTACCTCTGTTTGTACCTTACCAGGATTTGAATTAAAATAAGTGTTGCTCATGAACAATGAATTTGTTCTTTTTTAAGCCTTTTGGGCTTCTAGTGAAGACACCAACAAAGTTCAGGGTTTGGACTGATTTGATTTGATGTCTACAGTTAAATTGAAGTTACCATTACATTGAAAATTAGAAAGTCTTTCCTATTTGCATTGCATTGAATGAATCTTAGTTGCTACATGAAATTTGGTTTATTAGATAAAATCTGATGGTTTTGTGCATTTTTTGTTAAAGTGAAATATGAAATGATGCCTTCCAAAAGACAGGTTCTTAAGATGGTTGCTTTCTGTTGTTGGACATAGTTTGTGATATGTATCAAACACTGCAAGGATAATATCAGAATTCATTAGTGTAAACCACTAGGGTGTTCTTTTCTATTCTATTATTTCTAGTAACAAGTGCCGATGTATTTGCACCCTATTTAGAATTTTCTCAAACTCTTGGCACTCATGATAGCTAATTATCATGTTGATTCTGTTATGTTGTTTTGCACTTCATAATATATAGTTTCTTTTGGTGTAAAAGTTGGAAGCTGGTCAGGTCAAATTACAGTCAAGATTGGAAGAAGAGGAACAAGCCAAGGCAGCATTAATGGGAAGAATCCAGCGCTTGACTAAACTTATCTTGGTTTCCACCAAGAACTCCATGCAACCAAGCCATCCAGAAAAGCTTAGTCATAGGAGAAGACATTCTTTTGGTGAAGATGAGGTTTTTAATTCATAGCCATGATATTAGTTTGTTGTGAAGTGCAATACCCTGAACCTGTTTAGATGGCCTTCTTTAAGGATCTGGACTTGATTCTGTTGTGGCGCAGCTAGCATATTTACCAGATAGGAAACGAGAGTACCTGGCTGAAGAAGATGCTGGAAGCTATGTGTCTGACCTTTCAGCTGCCATAGAGGATGATATCAGCAATCTCGATGAGTTGGTTAAAGATTACAAAAGGAACAAGAGGCGGGGGATGCTAGGCTGGTTTAAGCTTAAGGTAAGTCATACCCTTAACAGTGTGCCTTTGCATTACAAAAGAAGTATTGTTACGTAAGTGATATGCTGGCATAAGCAGCTTCTTCCTTACTATTTTCCTTGTACATACATTAATGATGCGTTGCAACTTCTATGTTCACTCCTTGCATAAGCTCTTGGCAAGTAGTATGTGTTTATCATAGTTTCTTGTAGAGAGTCTAAGTTCTGAACTAAAATTGTGACATGATTGATTCACTAGATAGTTATCTATGGTTAGTGACTTTCTGTAGTTAATCTTTTTGTAAGAAATTACAAATGTTCTTTTCAGAACCGATCTCATCTTCTAAACACCCTTTTAGCAACACATTAACTCATGAAGTCACTAAATTTTGTTGTACAGAAGCCTGAGAATCTGACTAGGTCATCACCAAGCATTGATAGCGAGAGCTCTGCAACTGGTTCTCCAGCATCTTGTCCTAAATCATCACAGAATAAGTCACTGTTTACTGAGATGAAGGATGGGCGGAGAAAATCAATTGGTAGAAAAAGAGATGAGCCTGTGTTTGTTGAGTCATTTCCAGAATGTACCCAAGCTGGGGACTTATTTAGTGCCACTGTTGGAGGTCGGCAATTGCCACCGGTGAGAGGAACTCTAACCATTGTCCTTGAAATGCTTCTATATTTAGCTTAAAGCTGATCTTTTGGTAGCATGGTGCACTGAATTAGTTAAATTTTTGCATGTGCTTGCAGATTTATACATTGGAAGGGCATTAGAATATGAAGTTTATGTTGTTAATACGATATTGGTTATTGCTTTGTTTTTGTTAATAATTATTTAATATTTGAATACCTGTTCCAGCTGGGTATGTTACACTCCTAGCAAAGATGTCTTTACCATTGTCTTGGTATTGGTTTTGTATTCAGGCTTCTGGTCCTTGGTCTAAATGTTCCATCACGTGAACCTCGTGTGTTTTATAGGCAGATTTACATGATACTTCAACATTTCACAATTGTTAAGTTATTGAAATTTTGCAGATACTCGCTTAAATTTGGAAACTGTGTTGCTAATTTTTATATGGTTTTGTGAAAATTAACTAGAACGTTTTCTTCCAGAGTGAGACCACAATCGCAGATCAAATGGATCTGCTTCGTGAGCAAGTAAAAATGTTAGCTGGGGAGGTGGCATTGTGTACTAGTTCTCTGAAGAGGTTGTCAGAGCAAGCTGCTGCCAAACCTGATGATTCACAACTGAAGGTGATATGCCTCACGGTTTTTCTCGTGGCCAATTAGATTTCAAAAGATATTGACAAAATGTTACTAAATAGCTAGTAGATATCCTTGTTACTGTACGAAGGTTCTAAAAATGTGTTAACTAGAAACATTTTATTTACTTTGATTTACACAGGAGCAAATGCAGCAATTAAAAGATGAAATTAGTGAAAAGAAGCTTCAAATGCGTGTCCTGGAGCAACGCATGATAGGTTCAATTGAGAGGACACCACATAAATCAAGCAGTACTGAGGTGTCGCAGGTATTTCTGTATCGTGAAGGGCTTCTGTAAAATATTCATGAAACTAAAAATGACTATTGGAAATGACACATTTTGAGGGAAACAAAATTGTAAAAAGAAAGAAGAGAAGGCCAAAAAAACACAGTTTAGCTAAAGACAAGATTCTAATAGAAACGTAAGTAAGAAATCAAAGGATCTCTTTCAGCCTGGATTTTGAGATCAAGGCCTAATTGGTTGACTATATACATTATTATCATGATGTCATTTAAATGATTCTAAGCAATGATCCTAGTGTGCAAAGTTTTATTGGTGGACGGATGGTATATTATAGGCTAAATAAGCAATGTAAGAAGCTCTAGTGTCCTTCATAAACAACTTTTATCTTCTAATGAAACTGTTACTTCTCATGTAGGCTCTATCCAAGCTCACCACTCAGCTAAATGAAAAAACTTTTGAGCTTGAGGTATGTTATCCCAACTTTCCAGCAATCGGGTTTATTTTTCAATCTAAAATGCCAAAATATTTTCCTAAATTGATTACCTTGTTGTTGGATTGGTATTCTAGCTTAAGTCAGCAGATAACAGGATACTTCAGGAGCAACTGCAAATTAAGGTAGAACGGGTAAAGTGCATGATATCTTCTTCCTGGTAAAATTTTATGTTCTTTTTTCTTAATTATTGTATTTGGTTGCTGCATCAGATTTCAGAAAACACTGAGATGCAAGAAACGATTCTTCTTTTGAGGCAGCAGCTCCATTCATTTTTGGGTGGTGGTAAACAAGAGGGAGCAAAGTCTAATTGTAACACTTTTTCTGAAGAGCTACCTAATAAGAACAAAGAAGGTTGGGTTGGGAATTCCCAATGCGAAGAAACTTATATCGATGAAAATACACCTAAAAGTGTCATGAGCTTGGATCGAATATTTTCTCAGGATGACTCCAGAGAATGTAATAGCAAGGCTGATCTGAATTCTCAACTTGTTATGCAGGTTGATCTTTTCCCTTGTATCCTAGATTTTCTAAATTGGATGCTTTAGATGCTCTTTGTGTTTTTCTGATGTTATTCATGTTTTTATGCTATATATACCTGCTGTTTTAAATGTTTTGCCTGATGTCTGCAATTTTTTTCTTAGGCTTCTGAGATAGAGAATCTGAAGCAAGAGAATCGCAAGTTGATTGAAGAAAAGGAAGGGCTTGAAATTCAAAGTCAAAAACTTACTGAAGAAGCTACATATGCAAGAGAGCTGGCTTCAGCTGCGGCAGTTGAGCTCCGAAACTTAGCTGAAGAAGTGACCAAGATTTCTTATGAAAATTCCAAGCTAACTAGTGATCTGGATGCTATGAAAGAAGCACATTGCAGATCTAATTATGGTCAGGGTTCTGTTTCATATGGTTCCAAACATAATAACTCCAGTAATGCTCGACCTGATGGTCGTGCAAGAAGACCAGAGGAAACTCTCATGGTTGAGGAGTTGCAGAAAGAACTAAATGCAAAATGCAAAATTGAAGCTGCACTCAGGACTGCACTGTCTGAAAGAGAGAAAGCAGAAAGTGAGCTGTGGATAAGATTTAAGGAATCAAAGAAACATGAAGAAGAATTGGAGAATGAGCTTGCCAAAATGTGGCTGCTGGTTGCAAAGATGAGAAAGTCAGGTGTCAGCACGGAGGACATAACATCTGAAGGGATCCATGTGCCTCATAACACGTGTGCGGGACCCAAAAATGGTTTTCTGCCACCCGATGGTCCTCCTTGTAGAAAATCCAAAGATAAAATTTGCGAAAATATGGATGGGACAAGTACACTAGATGAGTTAAAAGTGCGATATCAGAAAGAAAAAAGAAGATGCAGAGAATTAGAAAGCTTAGTTTTAAGAATGAAGGTGTGCACTTCTAATGAAAGCTAATTGAAACCTTATGCTCTTTCAGACTTGTCCTAAATTGAGGATCAAGATCTTTCCATTCTCTGTCATCTTTCATTCAGCTTATCGACTTCTGAAACTGAACTCTTCAAAAATCAAAAACAAAATACTAACCGGAAAAGTTTGAATCCTTGTCAGGGTGAAGATATCAGTGGGTTGGATGTGACAGCGCTGGAAGAACTGCAGAATTTTCATATTGAAGCTATATCAAAAATTTCTCAAGCGAAGGTATATTTTCGTTTCTTTGTTAAAGCGTTTATTGTTCTTTCAACATGTACTGTGGGCATCATTTTGATAAAGGGAAAAAAGTTCTTCACATTCAAATGTCTAGGATGCACAGTTATCGTTTTTCCTCATAACTGAGGACTGTTTTGTGTTGGAAATACAAATGATTTTTATGGTTCGAATTTCCAAATATTTCTTAATCTGATTTGTCATTTTATCTGTCAGTCGCCAGTTATCTTTTGGATTTCTTTAATACTTTATGCTGATCTTCCAAATTTGGTTATTTCACCATGTGCAGTGCGTTAATCAAGCGTTTTAGCATTTCCGTACTGCAGTCTCTAACTTTTAAGGTCAGTCCTTGTCCATGATCTTTCTCTCTTCCCTTCCCTTGTGGGGCGTTGAATTATCATATATCTTCATTGGGACGAATTCATCTTCAGGTTTTTTCACCATCCCTTTCCCGACTTTATGCATCATACTATAACGTGTCTAGACTTTCTGCATGTTTTATCTGTTCAGTATCTTGTCAATTTCTATGCAGGTGTGCAATATGTACAGTAACAAAATTGACCAAATCAATTCATTCCAGTTTCCCTCAACTAAGCATCTCTGGTGTTTAGCAGCCAAAGCCAGCAATGAGGCAAGACAACTATCCAATTCTATTACAAAGATTCTTGGTACGTTTCCTTATCGTCTTTGCCACGTGGGATTAACCCATTTAATACCCTGTTATATATGTTGCCAATCAAGGAAAACTATAGTCACATGTAAGAATCCATGTGACCGAAGAATTAATTTATAATATTATGTACCAATGTATAGTGCCATCACGAAGCTGCTCTTGTTCTCTACTGATCAGCTTTCTCGTCAATGGCGCTAGACATTCCTCGTCTATGACACCTTGATGGGGGTTTTTCAAAAATTTTGAATACTTTTTTGAAAAAATTCATAAAAGTAATGGAATATTCTTAAAGTTAGAGTGCTTTTTAAGATTAATGTAGATTTATATTTTTCAAGATTGTTATTTCTATAAAAATTTAAAAATTATAGGATATTAATTTTAAAATCTAAAGTGAAACTCATCATTTTGTAATTATCTTTATCATAAATCATGGATATTAAACCTGGATCCGACTGGCTATTACGACCTGGTTCACCCGAATTCAATCAAGTTTCTGTCGGGTCCAGTCCATAGAACCGGTCTGGAGACTCTACATTGAGAACCATATGGTTATGACAAAAATCAACACCGAAGACCCTTTCTTAATTCTCAATTCTTAAACGAGATGTTTCCTTTCACCAATCATGTGGATCCAATCCTAAAATTACAGTTGATGAACTAAACTTGTATTAAAATTAGCTTACAAAATAAAATTAATTAATATGCAGCTGATATTGATATATATCAGTTCCTTTTGAATTGATATATGTTCGTGTTGAAACGATGCATTTTATTTTGATAGTTTATGCATAAATAAGGGCAATCCAGCTTGAAGTACCTCAAGGCCGTAAAAACGCATTCTTCGCCACAGTCAAAAGTGAGTCATCATATTGTAATTACTCTGATTATTGATTGCTGAATCGCTAGTTTATAATTTTGAATAGATGGTTTTGTTTGTCTTCTCATTATATTCAAAGAGTAAACCCGCAACATGTCTAACGGAAATGTCAGCCCACCCGATTCTATCATTACGCTCTCCCGTTGCAGCTTTTTTACATTTTTAGTCTAACTCGTGTGCTAGAAAACCATGTTCGTTTCCATCAGCAAAGCAAAACGGTAATCGATTTCCATGGATTACTTTGTCTAAATCAAAACCGCGTAAGGCGATCTTCCATTTCATCACGTCTTTTTCCTCCTAACTATGCAAGAAAACAAAGGTTATCTTATAGCATTGATTTCATAGATTACTACTTTGTAGTTTTCTACACTGCATTTAATGTTCGATTTCTCACCCGTCTCCTTTTCCAATTGATGTTGCTCATTTTGTTTATGTTTTCTCCTTTCACCATGCAAGTAAACAAAGGGTTAGATGATGAAGACAGTAAAAAGCAGGGATAGGAAGTTATTTAATCCGAAAAGATAATAAATGTAGTAGCTGATGCTATGGGGCTCTGGAAGAGAGAAGGATCGTGTTTTCATGACTCATCAAAAAGCATATCTACCAGCACACCATTCAAGCAGAAGACCCACCTGCCTGCTTGCTACAGCCATATGTTTTCATTTCCTGCCCTCAATTCACGACCAAAAATACAAGAGGGAGCGAAATATATTACATTATATGACACATAAAAATGTTACAAAATATTCGAGGACCTCTCTACATGGACCACCATTTCAAAATTTGCCAACGCCAAAACCACCAGCCCCTCAACTGCACAAAGGGAAATGATAAAATGGTCATTAGTCGATCAAATGCCGTCATGAAGCTGAAGAAAGAGAATCGATAGAAGATGAATTGTCAAAGATAAAGTCAACAGCCTGTTATGTTTATGAGCAATCAGAATGGGTTAGTAATTTGAACAAATAAAAACAGATTTCTTCAAACCTTGAGCTCGAATAGCATGATGGATTAGCGGAAATCTTTTTATTCTTTAATCTAACAGAATGGATGTGCAATGCACCCGATGATTTCTTATATCTCTATTACAGAACCACTGCAGTACTATAAAATGAAAGCAAAATTCTCCAAATCAACAGAGAATTCAGTGAAACCCTTTTCCATGCAAAAACAAGTGTCCTCTTTGGGATAACATCCGAGCTCTAGACGGCTAGGCTAGAATTTTGATGTAGCCTGTATCCATTGGATGAATGATCCATCAAATCAGGCTTTTGTACTATTTAGTTGAGTCTTGCAACATTATCTAGTCAATAAAAAGAAAACGAAAACAAAGGAAACCAGAGCTAAATTTCTGGTAGCGAAAATAGTGTGCTTGCCAAGGGGAAAACAATGCCAAATAAGATTTAACACAACTGGCCCGGTACTTAACACGTCATACAGTATGAAAATATTAAGAGGAATATGAGAGCACTGACACGTAATTGATTAGTGAACCCACATGAATCCATTTCTTGAAGTAATAACAAACAAAGATTTGATTATGAAAATGAAATTTCTTACCTCTGATAGGCAGGTCCGGGCTTCAGGCTGTGTTCCTTTTCCCAACATCAGCATGTACAAAATTGTGGATTTCATACGAAGATCACTATTTTAAGCAAACATCTTGAACAGCTTGTGATGAAATATTTGCAGTTAAAAGCGTTCCCTGAAATCCTTCCTTGGCATGTTCTGCATCCTTTTGGTCATCAACAAGCTCATCTGTTGAACATTGACAATGATTATTTCCAAGAATTTTATTTTTTCCTTTAGGATGAGAAAAAGAACAATTCCACAAAAGCATATTCATGCAAATGCAACCCATATACAAACCAAAAATAAAAAAAGAACCCCAATAGAATCGTTTATAAAATATGCAAACCAACATTGATCCAACAATGTTGCCTTCCAATGTTTTGCATAAATAGAAAAGTGTAAATTGCATCAGAAATAAACTACTTTTGGATACTAAGAGCATCGGAGTACTTGCCTGCGATATCTCTATGTTCATGAATCTCAGAATCTTGCACCCAGAGCTTATCCCCAGGGAAAATATTCAAGTCTGCAAGAGTAGCGTCATCCTTGTCAAGTACCATTTCTCCTTTGTGGAGTATCTGATTCTCCCTGACTACCTGTATGGATACATGATACCAGATCGTGTCAGATATCTAAGCTAAATATTATAAGATGATCAAAGTTTAACGGTGCACCAAGGTTAATTTAAAAATTAACAAATATGTGAACAGAATTTGGAGATACACGCACGAAAGCTGCTTATAGCTGAACCTCGACATTCCCATTAAAATTAATCAAATCTAATACTTCAAAAATGACAAATTTACTTCATGTGTTTAAGCACAGCACAAATTTACTAACCCCAAGTGATTCCCATATCATCATTTTTAACTGGTATATTGATGTACAACCAGAAACTTTCAAGTACACTGCATTCCCATTGCTGGTCCTTCGAGAGCGCTTGGAGGCCCGCCGTTCTGGATCTGAATTGGTCTTAGAAGCTTCTAGGACTGATCTTGGAGCTTCCTTGCCACGTACAAGAGTTACATAGATGTCCTCATTAGAGTAGTTAAGTTTCTGCATCAACTCACAACTTTCCTTCTCACCTATACATTCCTCACAGATCTAGCAGAATTCAAAATATCATAATCAGGAAACAAAATTGAATAGCCACTTCAAGGTGAAAAGAGTATCTTATTAAAAGACTAAAGTATGTCAATTTCAATTACCTCAGGACTAGTTCTAATGATAAATTTTCTGGTCTCAGCCTCATCATTTACTGCATCTTGACGATTAAGCTGCTCCTCACTTCTTGTGGTCACTTCAGAGGAGCCAATCACATTTTCTAAAGACTCGATTACTGCAGATATTCCCTCCTTATTACCGCCCCACTCTTCACAGAAGTTATTCCAGTCATCTTCTGAAATGATTGTCAACCCATCTGTCTAGAATCCAGAGAATGGAACAGGGAGAAAACCATCAGCATCATGGTAATATTGACCAAGTTGCCCATTGTAGCATTTTATTGAGGAAGAGATGGACCACAGAACATTGGTAAACTTTCCAAAGAAACTAACTAGTTTGCTATAGGGAACCAGCAATTTTCACTCTATGAAAACTTCAAAAAAGAAAAAGAAAACAAAACAGCAAATAACTGAGTCATGGATGCTGATAAACCACAGGTTACAAGCAACAAAGCCCTCATTCTCTTTAGGACCTTTTCTGATATACCACAGAGTACACAGTAAATGCTGATATATTATTTATCAACTATACTTACATTGGAACCTTTCTGAAATAGTATGCCACGTTTGGAAACCAGATCAGGAGGCCTTTCCAGAAGTTGTAAATGCTGAAAATGAAAAAAAAAGGAGCGACCAAGAAGAATATACAATAAATACCTTTATAATTAAACTATTAGCTGATTGGAAACAAAAACGGAATCAAACTAAATTCCACATCAACTTTAGATTAACTTTGAACCACAAAGCCTTGTCCAAGTTGATTGACGATCAAGTTTAGAGTTAAGAGCTCATTTATGTCACATATTTCATTATCTCACATGTCTATAATATCATTAAGGAAACACAATTAAGCATAATTACATAGCTCAAACAAAAGGCAAAGAAAAACATCCAACTCAAGGTGGAAGGAAGACAGAATCCTATTGCAACTAAAGTCCTTTAAAGTAACAGGAGCAAGGAAAGCCAACATAAAACAGAAAAAGGAAAGATGGACAAAATTCCATTAGAACCGAACTTTGATTGCACTAGTCATTATCCATGTAATAAACAAGTTCTGAAAAACAGAATTACAGATAAACAAAGATACAGGTTACCTTTTCACATTTCAGTGAATCAATCACCAAATCCAGAGGTTCAGGATCCACAGACGATGAGATATTTTTTCCACTAAGAGTCACATAATTTCTCCATTTTGTGAGCCATGAGGAAGGCACCAAGTAATACTTGCAGTTCAGTGAAAGAGGGATACTTTTTCCTGTAGACAGCTTCTCATGATTTTGACGCTGCTTTAGTTTAACCGCTCTGCAACATGGATGCAACTAATAAAAAAAATCGGAACACCACCATGCATGTATCATGTACAAAGGTCATTTAGCTCTGTGATATTAAAAAAGAAAAACCTACCTTAAGGAATCTTCCAAGCATGCAACTTCGGAAAGTTCATCAGAACATTGGGAACACTGCTGGGAATCCAAAGGAAAAGTTGTGCACCCCAAAGAATCATCAGGTTTGACTGTAATGGCATCCTCATAAAAGAAAAGCCAAAGACTCTCAGGAATCAGCAATCTCTTCGCACCAGATACTTGCTCAGGCATCAGTTGCCCATGAGGACACCTGATTGAAACTGTTGGCCCAGCATCAGCTTCACTTGGAGCGTCAAGGTTTTTTCTTCTCATCCATTGCTGCAACCTAAACATGAAAAGAACAGATTCACCAGACAGTTCTGCTTTAACCAAACCAAACAAAAATACTACTAATGTTAAAAAAATCAAAAATAGTGTCATTTTTTATCATCACGTGAAGAAGAAACTGATTATCAAACACAAAAAGATACATTTATTATCGATACATTCCTGAAACGGTAATTGATCTCTGACAGGTTATGCCAAGTAAGTGATAGAAAGCAACAACATATATGAATTGAGAAAGGAAGAAAAGAATGGTAATACTTGCAATTGTACCATGTCTTAGATACGTAATATGTCCCATCTAGACATTTCCCTGTAAGTACATCATTTGCAAGCCCTCTCATCAAAGTTCTTCGATCCCTATAGCTATCAGCACAGACCAAAGATCGTGCACCATCAACAAGGCAAGCCATGCAGTAGTCATCGTTAGTTAATGTTGGCCCTCCACCATACTGAGGTTCAGAAGCATTTAACAGAAAAATCAGCAAGAATTGCACAGCCTAACCATGCACCAGAAACAGCAAAAGGTAAAGAAAGAAATTGAAGCAGTCAAACGTCTTGGATAGCAAGAAACAGACACATGTATATTAATCAAGAATGCAAGTTTTCCACTGCTACATGGTGAAAGTGAGAATAAACTATTAGAATAATTGACTGAAGAACGAGCTAGGAGGCTACCCATGCTAAAGCTACTTTGAGATCCTCAAGGTGAAGCAACCTAATTAACCCATGCCTTGCAAAGGGAAAGGTCAATGAGGTAAGTGTCCTTAGAATCTCACGGTAACTTTAGCTTTTTTGAGTATTAGAAATTAGATATTCCTTTTGTCTCTCAGCTCTATGCTATGAACTTGCTCAAAATGGCTTGTCTTCTAAGTA
This sequence comes from Dalechampia spathulata, assembly GCA_948192965.1. Lineage (NCBI taxonomy): Eukaryota > Viridiplantae > Streptophyta > Magnoliopsida > Malpighiales > Euphorbiaceae > Dalechampia > Dalechampia spathulata. The sequence continues at coordinate 18,776 of CANYBF010532132.1, forward strand.
CACGTGGATCATAGACAACCTAAAACATTCCAAGACACAATCATGACTCAGTTGACCCTCTCAATATTGGTAAAGAGTGTTCTCTTCTCTTGCTTCTATTCACTTTTTTCTCCCTGATTTCATTTTTCACCTATTCTGTTATCTCTTGATTCCATTATGCCTTGTAGATGAAAAAAACATGCAGTGATTTTTAAAGTATAGCTTTTACGAAATTGTGCCCCATAATCTCCTTCCACGGAATCGCAAAAGTTGAAGCTTCTCTTTTTCCTTTCAATTTCTTGCCATCTCTTCCTACATAGCTCCTAAGCACAGTCCAATTATAATAGTTCCTAACTCGATAGCTATTTCATATTGTCATATAAACATATAAAAAAGACTAGAGCATACAATAAAAGTCTGGCTCATTCTTATTGCAATTTCAATTCATTACCTTGCAGTAAGCATGAAGCCATGAACTTGGCATTGATATTTCTCAACATGAAGTGGAAAAGTGTTTACCAGTTATTCTTGCATTATCATCTAATTTCTAATGCATAAGCTCCAATTTACTTATCAAGAGCACCTAGCTAGCCTTACTCAGTCGAGGGCCTTTCTAATGCATAGCACCTTCCAATTTGAGGGGAGATCTATTATACTGAAAGCATATTGTCTGTTAAATATATAACATCACAAGCAGGTACTGAAAGCATGGACAAAATAAACACAGTTCTCTGGTATGAGACAAAATAGACTTGCAGATACCTTGGAGAGCAATTTGGCCCAAGATTTGCTAGACAACCGCTTCATGGAGCCAACTTTTGATAATGGGACCTTTCCGTGCGAGCAATGAATAGGGGTGTTATCTAATCCATTACTAAATGTTACATACAATACAACCAAAAAACCCATCGTTGATTAGTTTCTACAAAGCAACAATAGAATCAACCAAGCAAAACAAATACATAAAAACCAAAAAAAAAGTAATAATTATCATAATAATATTTGGCTATGGTTCATGAGAGAGAAGTGGTAATTATGTATAATAAGAAGCCCAGCTGATTCCATACATATCCTACAAGTAACGGATATGCATGCACACATGACCAAGATAATAAAAGAAAAGCGACATCAAGGGTATATAAAACAGCTACAACCTCAACACTGGAACTTACAGGGGTATGACGCTATCAGCCCACTGCCGAAGCCAATCAGTGAAAATCCAATAAGATTGTACTTCAGTTGATTGGACAGGAGCTTCAGAAAGAACTGTTCGCACTTCTTGTCTTCTTTCCATGATAAGATTCACCTCATGATCCTTCTTTTTTCTGTACTGTTCAGAAGCATCAAGATATGATGCATTGAAAGCCTTCACATCTTCAACAAGGTGAGATGGAAGAGAACTGTCATGTGAAGAGCTCTCACAACCTTCTAATACGATTTTGTTGGCTACAGAACCTACCTTCTTAGTACGCCTCAGGTTATACATCAGCATGTATGCATCATTTGATGAAAATGTCTGAGCATGGCTACCAATGTTGGATTTCAAAGACTCTGGCTGAACAGCATTCACATGATTCCCTTCGGCCACAGCATGCACTTCCTCTGTGCAAGCCTGTGGCTCAGTAGGAACAACTTCAGATACAGAACTTGAAGAGCTCTCTCCAAAAGGGTGAAGACCTAAGTTTGATACATGCTCATCATCAAATTCCCACCACTGCCCAGTATTCTCATCCTTAATATGTGCAGTATAGTGGCCAGTGTTTACAGCAGTGCCCTTGTGAATTAACACTGCTGACAAGTCATATACCCAATCCAGCTGGGAGGATTCAGAGAGTCTCTTCTGCATATCCAATACTCCAAGGAAACCAAAAGCAGATGTGATTTTCTTCTTCGTAGTGGTCTACTGACAATTCAAAATATGAAGAAAATGCTTAAATGTCTTACCATAGACATCAAGATAGGTTAACATTAGAGTCTATGCCCTCATGGTACAAAGTGTGAAAGCACCAAAATAAGCATCTCCGATAGCAAGAATTGTGCAAACAAAAGCACAATATAATTTACCTTTGGAAGGAAAACACAACGTTTAAGCTGAAAATGAAGGACATCAGGCAGAGTTCGTAGTTTAATACTACGAGTAGCATCAACTCTCATTTTACACAATTCACAGAAATATTGGTTCTCGCCATGTAGCTCTTCGACACTAAGGTAATCATCCAAACTCTCATCTAAGCTTTTCAGCCCTTTTACATTCAGCTCCAGCTCATAGAAGTCTTCCATCTTTAAAGATGCTTCAGAATCCTTCCCACATTTTGAGCACCTAAATATGGTACAGAGGATGTCAACTATTAAAGTTAGCTCCAAAGTTAAATTTTGTTTCTTTTTGGCTATTCTAGCACAAGAATAAACTTTCCAGCTAATAAAAAAGTCATTATGCCACATTCTCTTTCATTGACTTGTCATATATATTGTGCTATTTTATCCTTCCATGATATCCTTATTTATTATCACCCGACTCCATTCCTTAAAACAGTCATTCTTACAGATGTTATTGCTTTATCAAAACAGAGAGAGAGATGGATCACATCATTTAGACATTAACAAAGACAAGGCAAACATTTTAGTTCTTATATACAGTAAAGATGGTCACTACAGAGGTAGACAAAAAGATCAAATGCAAAGAAGAAATCAAAAAAATTTGCAAAATTAAATCTAGCATTGATCTTACGTTGTTACATGAGACACACTCCCACGGAATAGATCTTGAACAATTGTTCTGGCCTTGGGAATTTCTGAATGGCTTAGACAACGCTCAAGCAAAGAAAGAAGGAGGGTCAAGAACTCATGACTATCCTGCTGAACTCCGTTGTCCAATTCCAGAGTCTTTATAAATGGAGCAGAATCAATAAAAGCCATTTTACCAGCATGCAACTTTGCAAATAGCCGGGCAAGCTCATCCAAAACAGGTTGTTGTTTCAGTAATTTAGGTTCCACACTGAAAAGGCCTTCTCTGAAACAAGTATTCATATACAGACATTGAAGTATGCTGTTGGCATAGCATGTTGCTCCTAGATTTGTGAGACCAGCAGGTGAATCAGCAGATGCGCGCAGATTTTTGCATGGATCTTCACCCATGGTTTGAACTATCTCTGACAATTTCTGCCATAACCCAGATTTCCGACTACCATTGAGTGGGGGAATCAGCCCACAAAAGCAGTTGGGATTATCTTTAGTGTTCACTCGGCAGCCCTGACAAACTGGTTTCCACATCATGTATAGTTGATTTACATCCTCATTGGTTACTTCACCTGTTGCATGAATTTTCCTACACAATATGAAACAAAATTGAAAGCACTGAGATATGAAACATAGAAATTTCATTTTCTTTAAAAAAAAAAAAAATATATATATATATATATATATATACAATAAAGATGAATGCTTGTACCTCAGTAATTCAGAAGTGATGTTAGCATTATCCCCTTGTCTATTTCTTTTATTTTTACTACGAGTAGTTGGTCGGCTCATCGCTCACCGACCTGCACTGCAATGAAAAGCAACAAGACTGACTCGTATATACAACCATATCAAATTCTCTGTACCTCAAAAGAAGTCACTTAAAAGAACAGGAAAAAAACAATAACAATTCTTCTGATGCTTTCAATCCAAAATGAAAGAACATACAGCAAGCCTTGACCAATTTGTCTCATGGACTTTAACTGGGCAAAAAAAAAAAAGCAAATGCACGACTTCAAGTCAAATCAATTAAATTCAGTAATTTTGCAAATCTATGAAAATTTTGACATGAGTTCATTTCTTTAAGAATGCCATAATTTTTTCTAGGATAAAGGAATCGAATCATAGCAAATATAAACTTTTCAATTTGAATTGAACATCTTAACTAATTTAAACATATGCCATTTTTAGACTTCCCAAACAAGTAAAATGGCAATGAATTTGAAGAAGCACGCGTAATACAGAGAACAAAGAGACGGATGATCAATAATACTGTTCCACTGCCAAGTAAACATGTATTTTATCATTCACCTTTTGCAAGTCACTCATTCCTATCCACAAAAAATAAAAAAAAAAGATTCCAAACATTAAGAACAAATCTTTCTTCATTCTTCATTCTTCGGTTCATCAAAACCTATCTCCCTTCTTGATACTAAAATTCAAGCAAAGAACAACAATCAAATGTGTAAAAGCAAACGATGATTAACAACACAGACGAACAAATTACTGTACCATTTTGATCAAAAACCAAAACCCCAGAAAATGAAACATGACAAGCAAAATCCAAATTCAGCAGCAATGACAACAACAACAAAAATCAAAAGATAACAAATAAATTGCACAAATTCATCGAAATTAAAAAGGAAACAAAAAATTACCTAAAGCGGGAGAAAATACGATGATGATGAGAGGAAGTAAAACGCGGTTAAGAGGTAGGATGACACTGCTATCCCGGGCAAAGAAAGAGAGGAAGTGTGTGATTCAAATCAAGGAAAAGGGAAAAATGGAAAGTAAAACGACGATCGAATTTATATTTGAGATCAGTGGTCGGATTGTAATTTTGGAGACATTTTTATTACTACAACAAGAAAATAATCGCGCCAATGAAATGGGAGGCGAGATAAAGAGGGAGGGAAAATATAAAGATCGCGAGGGAAATGGGAGAGAGGAAGGAAAATCATGGATTTCTTCTTTGTTTACTTTAGTTTCTGGACTCAAGTTAGTGTTGTTGTATTCTTTTTTTTTTTTTTACATTTTGGTCCCTGAATTTATTGATTTCTTTCAATTTGTTCATGAATGTTTGGTCCCTGTTTAATAAAAGGGCTTAGTTAATAAAATTTCACTTTTCAACTTTATATTTTTTAAAACATTATTTTAAAATTATATCATTTTTAATTAAGTATAATTTATACTTTGTGTTATTATATTTCATATAATCATTAATAAATATAATTAATATAGTAGATGATGTTGATTGTTGATTATTAGTAAATATTATATATATGATGTATAAATGCATTTATATGTTTTGTAATTCAAAATGATTTAGGAGGGGAATCATTTTCATTTCATTTTTGGATTTCAAACAATTAGGTTTAAGAGATCAGAGAATCAATAATATTTATTAAAAAAAATTAATTCAATCTATAATAATACATCATAAAATATAACATTTTGATTACTCGATAATCATTAAGAGAATAAAAATAATAAATATACTAATTAATAATGAAATAATAATTAATATAAAAATAACTAATTGAAAAGTGATAATCATATTTATGATACTTCAAATTACCAATAATTTTATTTATTTAAGATTGATTTTTAAAATTATCTATTATATTAAGTATATTTGATGACAATTCATAACTGATAGTGGTTATTTAATTCCATTAGTAATATATATGATAACATAACATAATATAAAAATAAAAAAATTAAAATTAAAATTAAAATTAAAATCATAATTTAATATCACATGTTTGAGAAACAATACTTTTAAAAATTCACATAAGGATGAATATATCTTTTGTTATGTTGCATAATTATTCATAATTTCTATATTGTTATTTATGATTTATAAGCCAAATCTTAAAGACTTTAGAAAGGAAAAGGATGGGATTGCATTCTTCACCTTCACTTAACAATCATGATTGTACCCTCTTAGCTACCATCTAAGCAATAATTTAATGGTTATCAAAATTAAAATTAAGGGAATTATTAAAATCTATAAAATAATTAAGAATTATTTTTTCCGTATAATTAATACAAAGCTATACATATTTTAAAATACATGTATATAAATATATTATTTGATTTTAAGTATTTATATAAATATTTTATTTAAATGATATTTTTAATTGAGAATAAATTGTTTATATTATTTATTAAAAATAAAAATATTTTTCATCGTTAAATGATTAAATTTTTATTATACTTAAATGAATTTATGAATATGGATTTATTTTAAAATATGTATTGATATATAAATAATTATAATAAATTTTATAACATGATATTCTTTTAAATGTAAATATTTATAAAAATATTATATTTTAAACATTTTAAAAAATAATGAAATTGAGCCATTAACAAAAATATAAAAAAAAATCATTTAACACCTAAAAGGCAGGAACAGCTGAGAAAGGGATTATTTGACTATTTGGACAATATGAACAATTTCAATTACTTTAACATGTGAAGGGGACATGAGTCCTGCTATTGCATCCATCAATCCCGGCACGCAACACTCGCTTGATGCCCACATGTTTGGTTGCAAGGATAGCTAAGCTGACAAAAACGAGCCGAAAAAACAAAACTCTGTTCGATGGAATTTATATCAACAAATATTTTAAACTAATTATTTAATTAATTTTTTTTATAAAACTGCTCTTTACAATCTATTTTTTAGAAAAAAAAAATACGTATTTATCTATTTTTTAAAATTATATTTCTAAATAATAATTTTAATTAAAGAATAAAAAATAAGTTCTATAAATATTTATTCTCTACGCAATACCAAACATAATGATTAGATTTAAAAATATCCATTTGATTTTGACTACAATGTGTATAAATTTTTTTTTTATTTAGTTCTAGATGTAAAACATAAGAAAAATCAAGCCAACCAGTCATATACATATATATATAGCATTAATTATATAAAAATTATTTTTCTATTATTTGATCAATAAAAATGAACTATTCAATTTAATTTTATCTTTATCTTACTTGAGTTGATTTAAATTTAATTTTTTTTTTATATTTTCTATCTGGTTTGAATTGAAAATTAAATTAGTAATTATAAATATCCATGAACTAATTAATTGATTCATAAGTATAAAAAAATTTAATCCATTTTTTAATTTTTTAAAAATATTAAAATTAAACTATTATTAACAATTAATCATATATCAACTTAGTTAACTAGTTTTTTTATTTATAATTATTATATAACAAATTTATAAAATATAAATATATCACAATATAAAAATGAGAAAAATGAAAGAAGAATACATTTGGAAGAAAAAATAAAAATAAAATATAAGTTGAAATTCTGAATTGATATAAATAAAAAATGATTTAAAATGAATATATGTAAATAAGTAAATATCAAAATACAAAATTATTAAAAATTAAAATTAATTATTAATTTTGAAATTTTTTCTTTAATATATATTCAAACAACTATACATCTTTTATGTATGATTATTATTGGTTTACATTAAGCTGGACATTTTTAAGATATTTTTTCCATAATATTTATTAAAAATATTTGAATCTTCTGGTCCTATTCAATGCCAAAACAAACCTGTCGTGGTTGGCTGAGCATGCATTGTTACGGAGTTACGTTGACACCATCATCAAAAATGAATGAAGCTACACCAAGTCTTCTTATTTTTTACTATTCAAAGACATGGCATTATTATTCGTTTTCAGTAATAATTAATAAATATAATTACAATCTTATCTTCCTGTTTTAAAATTAATAATTATTATAAATAATTAAAAGCAAGATCAAAAATTAAGATAACAGGGGTTGAAATTAAAATCAATTTTTGTTAAGTATCAAATATTAAATAAAATTTCATGTAAGTGGGTTGAAATTAAATTCAATATTCTTTAATTATAAAATATTAAACAAAAATTTAGGTAAAAGGAATTGAAATTAAAATTGATCTTGAGTAATTATAAAATATTAAATACAAATTTAGGTTAAGAAAGTTGAAATTAAAGTTGATATTTATTAACTATAAAATATTAATGATACTTATTAGTTTTAATATAAAAAATTACATAGATAATAAAATAATAAAAAATAATATATTAAAATTTATAAATAATAAAATTAAATTAATTGAAAAAGATTACTTATTTTTGTATAAATAATTTATTTAAAATTTAAAAAATTGTTATAATTTTATTAGTTAATGTTAGAACCAATGTTTTGATGTGTGTGTTACATGTGAGTCAATTTAAGTTATTTATCATTTGTATGTATATTTTCTCATGCTGTACTGGCGTACTTGTTTTGGTACGAGCGTATCAAATTGCTTTAATATGTGGTACGGTCATACGGTTGATCATACAAAATTAATACTATTTGCTTGAGCATGGTACACGAGTATCATTACTCACAAGAATTTTGTTTGTCAGTAAACTTATTTTAGTATAGACATACCATTGGATGGTATGGTCGTACGGGGTTACTTGCAGGAAAATTATTTGTTAAAAAAATTGTTTTTGTATGGGTGTATCAATATTGGTGCAGTCATACCTAATTTCGCTTCCATTTTTCTAAAGTGATTTTTAAATTGGTACGAGTATACGAAGACAGGTACGATCATACGTGACTTTGCAGAAAGATTTTAAACCCTTTCTAACAGCTCTTTTTTAAGAAGAAAAAAAATATTATCTTTATCTAACGGTTAATTTCTTTTGTTCAAGTATCATTTGAGCTTTCTACTGCATTTACAAGTAAGTTATACTTGTTGTATTTAAATTTCAACTTATAAATTCTCATTATATTGTATTCCCATAATCTAAGAATTAGGTTTTGTTATTGTGGGTTGGTGTGTGATTAATATTTAGACATTAATTTGTAATTAAGAGTTTGTGAAGTTGATTAATTGTAAAGGTTTGAGTGTAAGCCTGAAACATTAATTGTATTTTAGTGGAACTCGAGTTAATGCCGACCCACTATAAATCATTGCATTGCACGTGTTGCTATTTTTACAGGGATTTCAGTTAACATATATAATATTTTTTATAGACGTGTAAACTTTATAAAAATGAAAATTTTGATTTAAAAATTTAAAATTTTTAAATATTTTACAATTTTATCTAAAATTCAAACCTTTTAACTATTTCACATAAAAATAGAAAATAGGTACTCATAATGAATATTAAATTTCATTCAAAATTTAATTATGTTTTTTCTATTAGAAAAAAACTTACTAACTAAAATAAATATTAATTTGCTCCTTTCTTTGCTAAATAATAAAATATTGATTTACTTTCTTATTTTCCTTTTATTAATTTTTTCTCCCCCAAACAGTATGTTAATCATCCACGGCATGGCAACAATTTTGGATTATTATATAATGAGAGTGCTGCAAAAAAGCAAACCCAATCATGAAAATGTCTTATTATTTTTTATTTAATTTTCTAAAAAACTTATTTCCATGTTTTAATCAGATTTAATAACGTATTTATAAAATTAATAAAAAAATATAAATTTATTAAATATCTATTGTATAAAGTTATTATTTTTATAAACATATTTTAAAAAATCTATCACTTTCAAATGGTTATTATGATTTATTATAAATTTCAGATCCTAATATTCAAGAAGAAAACATAATTAATATTTTATTTATCTTATTTTAAATATTGTTTTAGAAATCAATATAAAATTAAGGATATAATTTAAAATTTAATAATATTTTTAAAATACTTTTTAATTCAAAATATATTTTGATTTTTAAAAGAATTTTATATGAAAAATAAATGATATTGTTTAAAATTTTATAAATTATATAAATAATTAATAATAAAATTAAAAATAAAATTAAAAATTATAGAATTTATCAAAAATAATAAATATTATAAATTAAATATTTTTCATTATTTTATGTTTAAAAATGAGACGGAGGGACTGATTAATATCAATAAATTATTATTGCGGATATTAGAAATCATTTATATGGTTCATAGGGGATCGAACCCACCAATAGAGCCAATGCAGCCATCACCTATAACTTATGTGCGCCGACTCGAGCCCTTATCGTCCCATCCAAACGCGTGTGCATTTACAGTACGGCCCTAATCCGAAACAAGAGGAAGCAAAGCCCAAAAAAATAATAAAATAACAAAAGCTACCAGCGAATCACGAAATGACTCATTTTCCATCACCACTCACACTCTCATCATCCTCACCACCATCGCTAATGGCTTCTTCTCTCAGCAGCGGCGCAGCCTCTTATCGTCTCTTTACCCTCCCTTCTCGACATGCTTTGTCTTCATCTTCTGCTTACTCGTTCTCTCCTCTCAAATGTCTCAGTTATTCTACTTTTGCACCTCATATCTTGTTGACCAAGGTCTCATTTCTTATTTACGCTTCGCATTTGTTCAGTCTAATGCTAATCATATTTGTTTTTGAATTGTTTCTTTTAATTTATTTTTTACCTTGTTTGTGAAATGGAGTGTAGAGAGGAGCGTCGATGAGTACTATTGCTGCGGCGTCGGATCCTGCGCAGCTAAAGGGTGCTAGAGAAGACATCAAAGAGCTGCTAAATTCTAAGTTCTGCCATCCTATTTTGGTAATTGATCTTTTATTTTTTATTGCTTTAAAAAATTGATACTTATTGTATGGGGTGCGTTCAAGAACATTCTGTTTGCAAACTTGTCTAATGGTTTGATCTAGCTGTTTTATTTTATCTCCTGCGTGATTTTAGGTTTCTTCCATTTCGACAATCTTTCCTGGTTACCAAACATAATGTGGTTTTCAAATTTTAGATATGCTGCTTGATTTTCGTTGGCTTTCCACCTTTTTTCTATTTTAATATATGACGGAAGCTCATAGAGCAAGTAACTAAAGTAGCAGATTACGCTTGTTTGTTTTATTCTGCGAACTCGTTGAGAATGATTTGATGTGGCTTCTTTGCCTAGCTTTCCTTAGTTTGTTTGGTTTCTCTTTCTTTTTTCTTTTTTAATCCTCATTATATAGTTTCCGAATCCATGGAAAGTGGAAAATGAGTATCCATATAGATAACTCTAATTAACTTGGACCAACTAAATCTTACTTGAGTTGATTATCTCGTTTCAGATCCATAAAAATGTGGTTTTAACGGCAGTTACTTAATTATGTTGATTTTTGTTTTACTGGTTTACTTGTGATGGCGAAAGTGAAAATTTTCATTTAAATTTTGAAAAAAAATGCAAAAAAATGGAGGTGATTCTTTATTCTTCATTAAAGAAAAAAAGAAAGAAAGAAAAAGAAAGAGCTAATATTTATGATAATCATTAAATATCCTCTTACATGCATATCATATTTGAAGATTAAGACGTAGAAGGTTCCAAGCTTTCTGATACTAATTATGCAAATTCCAATTTACATTACTTAAATGAATTATAGGTTAGATTGGGTTGGCACGATGCTGGAACTTACAACAAGAATATAGAGGAGTGGCCCAAAAGAGGTGGAGCTAATGGAAGTCTGAGGTTCGACATCGAGTTGAGACATGGAGCTAATGCAGGTTCCTTATTTCAAACCTTGTGCCATTTTAGATCTTTTTTTCTTTTTTCTCCACATTTGTTTTCAGTGAGCTGTGATTTTATTTTATAGGTCTCGTGAATGCACTGAACCTTCTTAAACCAATCAAGGACAAGTACTCTGGTGTAACATATGCAGATTTGTTCCAGTTGGCTAGTGCAACTGCTATAGAGGTCTCGACTTCACCCGATATGGAAGTCGTACAGTGTTGCAGTTTGCCATTAAAACACTTTGTATTTAATGTCGATTCGTACTGTACAATTGCAGGAAGCAGGGGGTCCCAAAATGCCCATGAAATATGGAAGAGTGGATGTTTCATCACCTGAGGAGTGCCCTGAAGAGGGCAGGCTTCCTGGTGAGTGGATTTAAGTCTTTTACTATATTAGTTCTGTTAAAAAAAGCGCCTGTTCCTTTGTGGATTCCTTCTTAGCTGTAGCTGATATTCTTATAAAATCCTTCTATTTGATGACATAAATCAAGAAACAACAGCATGAAGTAAATGATATGCCTGGGGAAACCCACAAAACATGATCTACAGTGTTTTTTTAATAAGCTTGATTTACTATTTAGCCGTTGTCCCCCCTATCCATGTGATTAAGACATTTGGCTTAATCTTGATCGTTAACCCTGAAGCGTTGGCACAAATAGGTCTGTTTGATGTGTCCTTCGAAATTTATTTGAAAATATTAAACTATTATTTGAACCATTATGATGTAAGCTGCCATTTATGGTTAAGAATGCATGTCGAGGCAGTTGGGGTTACTTTGTTTTGTACATCTGGATAGCTTTTTAAATGTCTCCTTGTAGGATAAACAGCTGCATTATGACGCCGGACCCAGTTTCCAGTAGATTAGGCTCTTGTTAATAATTTGTAGATTTCGTACTAAGATGATAAGTGCTTACATGTAAAAGTGAATTGTACCTTTAGATATCATCTGACAATGTGGTTTTATTATAGGGTTTTTTTCCAGTTTAGTTTGGTGTAGTTCTAATTTTTTTTTCCTTTTAACCATATGAATCACCTGTGGACAACTTCTTTGTAACTGATCACTAAGGATATTTATACGATTCTCAGCTGCTGGCCCCCCTAGCCCTGCTGATCATTTACGAGAAGTTTTCTACAGAATGGGATTAAATGACAAGGTAACCTTACTACATAGGTACATCACATTTCTTTTAATATTGATATGCAGTTGGTCTTTGTTGTTATTAACTTTTCTCTACAGGAAATAGTAGCATTATCTGGTGCACACACTTTAGGAAGGTCCAGACCAGAGCGCAGTGGTTGGGGAAAACCAGAAACAAAGTATACGGTATTAAACATAATCTTTTGAACAGTTAGGTGCAGAAACGTATTTGTTTGAATATGTTAAAACTGGACATTTTTCATGTCAATCTTCATCCAAGCATTTTGATACTTCTCAACGAAATGGTTCGCATGCAATGCATTATACTTTCTGATAAAAGATGCCAAAGGTTTCTTAGCCACAGGTTCCTGCAACTGTTTTTCATCTTTTCAACTCTCAGATTAACTTCCATATCCTGTTGTATGATGCTTTGTACTGACATTCTTTTTCTTTTTCGATATGTTATTGCCTAAGCAGAAGAGACAATATGGCCCAAAAAGTTGAAAACTGCAACTTCATAATAATTACTGTGGTCAAAGCCTATTATTGAATGCTTTTTCCTGCCTTGAAATATTCAAGAAGTGAATTGTTTCTGTAAAACAACCTGGCCTGGTTCAGTCATATACTCTTAAACTTGTTCACATAGATTGATCAAGATTTTAATGACGAAGTTTCTGATCCTGTTATTGAATTAATTTTCATGCCTTAAAATGTTCGAGAATTAATTTTTGCTTTTAAAACAACCTGGCCCGATTCTTGAATCATGCATTCTTAATTTGACAGTGTGCGAAATTGGTTCTTCACATAGATTGCTCAAGACTTTTTTGATGAAGTTTCCAAGTCCCCTTAGATCTTTGAAGGTTCTTGTAGTTCGTAATTGCTAGCATATGTTTTAAGACAATTTACATTGTGAATCTCAATTACCAGTTCTCCTAACTGTCACTTTTATATAAATATATATAATAATCATTATCATTATCATCATCATCATCAATATGATCCTTTGTACAGTTTACTTTTTTGGCATTCTGACTTGATTTGTAGCATCTGTTTGGTTTATATTTATATTCCCTACAAGGTCCTTTTTTTTTTGTTTGGGGAATATATCGACCTTATCCTCCAAAAAGATTGTAGTTATTGTAGCAATAACAGATCTTACATCAGCAATAACAACTAGCATTTCACGTCGTATCTGCTTTATGACAGAAAGATGGACCTGGAGCTCCAGGAGGACAATCCTGGACAGTAGAGTGGCTGAAATTTGATAACTCATATTTTAAGGTTCGAAAAATCAAAACATCCAAGTTATATCATGAGAAGAATTTTGGGTGGAAAGAGGTGGTAATTCTGATTTCCTGAGTGTGATTTATCGATACAGGATATTAAAGAAAGAAAAGACGCAGATCTTCTTGTATTGCCTACTGATGCTGTTCTTTTTGAAGATCCTGCATTTAAGGTAAAGGATGCATGAGTGAGGTGGTTTTGAGACATACAATATGCTGAAATTAATGGTCTTGATGGAATAATTATATGCTTAAAACTTAAACGACGCACAAGGTAAAGATATTCGCAATATGTTGAAATATACTTCTTTTATGTTAACTAAGTAATAGCAATCTCCAGGTATTTGCTGAAAAATATGCTGAAGATAAGGAGGCATTCTTCAAAGATTATGCTGAAGCCCACGCTAAGCTGAGTAATTTGGGGGCTAAATTTGATCCTGCTGAGGTATGCTATCACGAGTATTATGTGTGTTTGTCTTATGAATGATATATTCTGTTCGTTTCTATTATTTGCTTTCTGAACGCCATGATATCCTCGCATTTTTGCACGCCTTATTGCCATTCCCTGGATATTCCAGAAGGTCCTGTAGAAATTTTAATTAATCGAGTATAACCATTTTGTTTTCTATAATGAGATTGTTTTGGCTGATTTAAGTAATTCCTGCTCAAAACTAGAACCTAAACCTCTAATGGTTCTTCATGGGTACAGCCTGAGCTAAATTATGCAGAACTTAAATGCAGGAGTGCAGACGTACATACATTTGTTATTTCTTTGTTTTCTTTTATTTGTCTTGGGAATTCCTATGCTCCATTTAGACGTAAAACATACTAAAACGGGAGAAAGTAATCTGAGAAACTGACTGATGATTTGATGATAATCAGGGCATTGCATTAGACGGTGCTGTGGGAGAGCAATTTGTGGCGGCTAAGTACTCGTCGGGGAAGGTTGTGACCTAAAAATTGTTTCATTTTTTAAAGTTTTTTTTAGGTAGTTAATTAGTAGGGGTGCAAATTGTTTGTGAGTTGTTTGGAGTTTGATTTAGTAAAAGTTTGTTTTATAAATTTTACTTAATAAATAAGTTAAATTTAAATTTATAATATTCAATTTGTTTAAGTTTGTGAGTTGGTGAAATTAATTTATGTAAATAATTTAATTTTTAAATATATAATATATAAATTTACAATCATATAAATATATAAAAATATTTAAAATTTTCATAAATATTTATGAAATATAATATTTTTATTAATAATATCTGTATTTTTTAAATAAAAATAAATAATTGATTTTATAATTTATATTTTTCGGATCCATCTAATACTCTATTAGATTCATTTAAGCTTTATAATATATTCAAAAAATTTGAAAACTTGTTTTAAATTCGTCTAATTATAAATGAACCAAATTTACCCCAAATAATTATCTATTTTCCATGCTTTATTGGTCATATGAAAATTTCTAACGAAGGAAGTTTAATTTTTGCAAAATTGTTCATTCTTTTACTTTTCATGACTTTTGTTGCAGGATTAAGAAACAAGTATCTAGTTTTCTAGTGCTGTGTCTTTTAATAATAGAGATGAAGCTATTTGCAGTAGTAGGAACTCACATCTAAAACTTTCCAGTCTAACTGAAGGAGAAAGGAACAAAATTCAATAAATATTCCCTATTTGAATTGCAGAGGGAACTATCAGACGCTATGAAGCAGAAGATCAGAGCCGAGTATGAAGCAATCGGTGGAAGCCCAGATAAGCCTCTAAAGTCCAATTATTTTCTAAATATTATGATTGTGGTTGCTGTTCTGGCATTGCTGACATCCCTTCTTGGACACTAAGGTTTTGATTTGACGATCATTTTGTTTTGTACCATCATATAGTGAGCTTATGATCAAGTATATAGCGCTTATGCATGAGTGAATACGTCTATACTAAGAACTGCTTGTTCATTTAATCTAATGATGATTTGTCTGTCTATAATGTCAAGTGTTACATTTTTTAAAACTAACCCAGTCATATGAACTTCATTAGCCAACCGTCAACATGCATCCAGTATGATAAATTTTATTTTATTTCTTTTTGTCCTATTAACAATAACACCCTTCTATGTAAAATCACCTACACAGGTTTTTCACATAGGAGAGACCGCAGACTAATTTATTATCACCCTTTTCTGGTTTTCCTATGATTTCATTCTGTTTGCAATGATAAACATTTCCGGCCACCGGTTTTACCTTTTCTGCTTCTTGGTCTTCCTTGCCCTCAACTCCCTTCTTATTTCCGTATCGTCTTTCAGAATCATCGTGATTATCTTCTAGATCAGAACTCTTCTTTGGCCGAGTATTTTCTCTTGGAAGTTTGAAATGGGTACAAATTACTTTTCTTGTTCGAGTGTTAGCTTTACTTATGTTCTTCCCCCCGTTATTCAGTGCTTTTTCTGGTGGCTGATGTGTTAATGGGTAGAGATTTTTCATTGAAGGATTTGTGCTTCTACTGTGTATATAATCCTCGCTTTCTTGCTAAACATGCATATGATTTAGGAAGTGCATCTTTCGTTCTGTGATCCCTGGGAATCCTGAAATACCCTTGATCGAATTATATATAAACAATATGTTCAAAAATATTATGTATAAATAATCAAAATAAACATATAATACATCTATATTATTCAATTCATCAATGTTATTCAACTTAAAAAAAAAGCATAAATTTAAAGCTAATGAAATTTCTATATCATAAACTCATTATAATACATTACATTTGAAAGTTTATGTTATTATATTTTATTGTTATTAATCAATGAACACATCCTATAAATCAGCGGTAGAGCCAGTCAATAATTCTTAAATATGTATATATATATATATATATATATAATTCTTATCAGTTAAAAATAATTTATATTTTTAATTAATTTAACTTTATTATTTATAAACTTTTAATATGTTATATTTTATTATCATATTATTTATATAAATTTTTATTATTAAAACTAATAAATATCAATCTTGATTCTAATCTGTTTTACTTAAATATCTGACTTCCCAAGTAAGATAAAATTAAAGATAACCAAGTTTGTAAACTCATTATAATATATTATTAATTGAAAATTTAAATTTAAAAATGAATATAGTATCATATAAAATTTATTTTTATTAATAATATTATAATTTAATGATATAATTATTTTCAAAAAAATTTAAATAACTTAAAATTGAAAATTTTATTATCAATGCAAAAAAAAATATAAATCATTTTGAAGAATGTGGTTAACAAATTCATTGAGCAGTTATTTCCTTAAATATGCAGAGGTGGTCGTGCTGCTCGTCCTATGCTATGGTGGCGGTGAGACACTTGTAAAAATAAGAAAACCAAATATTATTTGTTTTCTTACATGATAAAAATTTAATTTTATAAAATTAACTTTATTTTTTCCCTTATCTTTACATTGTGCCAGTGCAGTTGCCCAAATCCAAATGTAGATTATCATACCATCTATTCAATTATCAATTTGAAAATTTATAAATTGAATCAAATTGAATTTCTATTTGATAAATTTATTTTATTTTATTTTATTTTTTAATTAAAAATTTTAATTTTTTTACATATATTTTTAAAATTTTAAATTTTAAAATAAAACTAAATCAAATTTATTTAAATTGAATGGCAGCTAATTTGAATGCATTGACTACGATTCTCCTAATATCATTTCCAAATAAAACTTGCTCCAATTTTTTCCAATTTTGATCACATCCGTTGATTTTTCTTGATCTTCAGAAAACCCACAGTTAAACCCCCGTGACGAGCTTCTCCCAATTAAATCTCTCCACGTCGATAAACAACCACACGCAAAGCGAGTAAACTCTTTTAACATACTCGAGAGATTGTACAAGTGAAAAATATCTAAGTCACGTGCGAGACACCATGTTCGTCTCCTTTTCCTACTCCTCCTTCCCCCTCTCTGTATTTAAAAACGAGTCCTAAACTCGCAAAAGAAAGAGAATCATAGCACCGGTGCAAAAATGACGTCGTTTAGGAGTGTGGTTTGGTACTGTATGTTCGTTTTGTCTCTCGTAACTGTATCGATCTCAGCTAGTGAGAGTGAAGATCAACAGTCCTACGTGTTAACTTTGGATTCTTCTAATTTCACGGATGCAATCAGCAAGCACGATTTTATCCTCGTCGAATTCTATGCTCCTTGGTATATATATTAGTTATCATTAACTTTATTTTCATTAATATCTGGTTCATTGTGCGAAGTGGTTCACGAAATCTCTGTTTGTGGTTCAGGTGATTCTTGATCTGGTTTTGAATTTTTTTCTTAGATCAATTTGATTTTTTTAAAAAACAAATTAGGGTTTTTATTGCATCGATTATGGCTTCAGTAAAATTACAACTGCATAAAGTGATTAGGGTTTAAAATACGTTATTTTGAGCTTGTTTCTGAAACTTTTTTGCTCTGATTTGAATTCCTGTTGAGAGTTGAAGGTAATTTGTTCAGCAGAACATTGTTAAAAGAAATTTAAAGAGAAATCACAATCATTTGTGTTTAATTTTATTGATCCGATGTCAATTACTTGAATGGATGATCTATAAAATTATCTTCGTGCTATGAAAGTGCGCAGAGGATGGAGTCATGATCTTGTTTATATTGTTGTAGGTGTGGTCACTGCAAGAAGCTTGCTCCCGAGGTGATGATTTTTTCTTTGTCTAGCATATCTTACTAAGTGCAGCTAAGCAAGGATCTTTCTTTTAATAAATGAATAGATTCTGCATTATACTGATAAAAGTAAATATTCTATTTGTAGTATGAGAAAGCTGCATCCATATTAAAAAGTCATGATCCTCCTGTTGTATTGGCGAAAGTTGATGCTAATGAGGATGCCAACAAAGATCTTGCAACTCAATATGATATTAAGGGATTCCCTACTCTTAAAATTTTGAGAAATGGAGGGAAATCAGTTCAAGACTATAAAGGTCCTCGAGAGGCAGATGGGATTGTTGAGTATTTGAAGAAGCAAAGTGGACCTGCATCTGCTGAAATCAAATCAACTGATCATGCTACTACTTTGATTGGTGACAATAAGATTTTCATTGTAAGAACATGCTTTTCTAGCCTTTTTTCCTTTTAAATGATTTTGAATTGTAAGTTGTTGAATTTTATATCATGGTTTTGCAGGTTGGGGTGTTTCCTAAGTTTTCTGGGGAAGAATATGAAAATTTCATGACTGTAGCAAACAAATTGCGTTCTGACTATGAATTTGGCCATACTTTGGATGCTAAGCACCTTCCACGTGGGGAATCATCTGTGACTGGTCCCCTTGTTAGGTTGTTTAAGCCCTTTGATGAACTCTTTGTAGATTTCAAGGTACTACCAAGTTTGTACATGATTAAGTTGCGGGTCTACTTGTCTTATGAGTTTAAAGTTCCTATCCGGATGCCACGTTGAACTCTCTTTAACAGTAGTACAAATTTGCAGGATTTTAATGGGGATGTATTGGAGAAGTTTGTTGAAGAATCCAGCACACCTATTGTGACTGTCTTCAATAATGACCCCAACAATCATCCTTATGTTATCAAATTTTTCAACAGCCCTGATGCTAAAGTATGTATGCACCTTTTGGTCTGCAAATGCAATACTTGTGATTGCCTAATCCATTCCAGTTAATTGATTGTGTGCTTTTCTTTCATATATCTGATCAAAAGCAAAGCTTATAGTTTCTTTTGCTTTACTCCTTTTTAGCCATAATTTTTTTCTCCCTGCAAATATCATTCATTCTCTGATAGATTGACTCTAAAATTGACAGGCAATGTTGTTCATGAACTTTAGCAGTGAAGCTGCTGATTCTTTTAAAACTAAATATCAAGAAATTGCCCAGAAATACAAAGGGGAAGGCATAGTTTTCTTGTTAGGGGATGTTGATGCTAGTCAGGGTGCTTTCCAGGTCAGTAGGCATTCAATTGTTGGCCTATTTTGTGCGAGTGTCATACTCTTTAAGTCTCTCTAAAATGAATCATTGTATTGGGTTGGGTGAGCAGTATTTTGGACTGAAAGATGACCAGGTGCCTCTGATCATCATTCAAACTAATGAAGGAGAAAAGTATCTGAAGGCAAACTTAGAGCCTGATCACATTGCTACCTGGGTGAAGGATTACAAGGTAAAGAAATCATTTCTATGTTTGTGTTGGATAAATTTTAGTTTTTTTAAAAGTGATAGAGTGAGATATTTCATTTTTATGTTTGTGTGTTGTTTGATTTGCTAATTCCCTTGATTATGCAGGAAGGCAAAGTACAGCCATATAGAAAATCTGAACGCATCCCTGAAGTTAACAATGAGCCGGTGAAAGTCGTGGTTGCTGATACTCTCCAGGATATGGTTTTCAACTCTGGAAAAAACGGTTAGTATGATTACTTGTTTACTTCATTTTGTTTAATGTACTTTTTACAATTGGATATGATGTCTTCGCATTTTTCCTAATGGTTTTAAGTTTGTTGCATCTTCATTCTGGGACTGTGGAAGCTAAATGCTTGTAGTATACTTGCACTCCGTGTAAAATTTTATGAAATAGGTTCATAGTTTGAGATGGCTTGATCACGATTTACAGCGTTGCAACTAGAAATGTTCAGCTATTCACATGCCCCTTTTATCACTTCCTTCCCGCTTCCCCTACTCTCTTTATTCATTTCCGAAAAATTTTATTCCTTGTATTGTTTGTAAGTGGACTTGAGCCTAATATGTTTACATGTCTTGCTTCGCAGTTCTTTTAGAGTTTTATGCTCCTTGGTGTGGGCACTGCAAACAACTGGCCCCAATTTTGGACGAAGTTGCAATCTCATATGAAAAAGATCCTGCCGTTGTCATCGCAAAACTTGTAAGTTTTCTTAGTTTTTGACGGAGTGATATTTGGTAGGTGAATGGTTTTTTACTTGCTTGAGCCCGGAAGTGAAGCGCTTACGGAACTTACTTGGGTGTAAAATTAACGAGCAACTTTGTCGTATTACGTACAAAGATAAAAAGAAGGAAGGAATTACAGAAAGTTGCGCGTTTTCAGGCTCCTTCGATTGCATGGTTCTCGAGTTAACTTGGATGTGCAGATGGAAATGCTAATTTATAAAGTTTACTTCGGTTAATTATTGGACACTTTTTTCTTCAGGATGCAACGGCAAATGATATCCCAAGTGGTACCTTCGACGTCAAGGGATATCCAACAGTGTATTTCAGGTCAGCGAGTGGGAAGTTGGAGCAGTATGATGGCGGTAGGACTAAAGATGATATCATTGATTTCATTGAGAAGAACAGGGATAAAGCTGACGCCTCCACCACGACGGCCACGGATGGTGCTGCCCAGCAGGAGGACTCATCGGCAAAGGGAAAGGATGAGCTTTAAACCTTGTACCAATTTTGGGGTTGTGTGTACTACAAATATCGTCAGAATAATCAGGTTTTTAGTTTACTTGTATTCTCGTTGGTTGGGGTAAAAAGAGAGAAAAAATAACGGTGGGCGTGGAAGTTAAATTGGATTTTATGTCAGTTGTCATGGATTCCAACTCATTCTTCTTTCTTAAGTGGGTAGGAAACAATAAAACCAGTTAATCTTAGTTAGTTACATTGGATTCCTAATCTAAGTTCTAATTATTAAATTATAGAAAAATAAATAAATTTGTTTTCATTACTAATTTAAAAATCATAGATTGTTAAGGTGTTTATTTTCTAAACAAAGTAATGAATAGTTTATTTATAATGTATTTTTAATAAGCAGGAAGTATATGCATAAAATAGTTTATTTGATCAAGCCTATAATAATTATTCGTGTAACGTTAAGGTGAATTGCAATTTAAAAATTAAATATTATATTATTATTTAATTAATTTATAATATTTCGTTTATATGAACATTACTGAAAGGGAAGTTTAGAGGATGAATAACAAGAAGAATAAAGGAAAAGGAAAAGCCTGCAATGGTTTTGTCAAATACAATGAGAAAGAGTATAGCCTAAACCAGTCAACTCGAACAAAAAATTCCATGTCATTATCCCACTAAGTCCATTTCACGGGGAAGAGAAGAAAATATAAGCCACCTAAATGTGAACATAGAAGACATAATCAGTTCACTTCAAAGAGAGCCCACCTCAGTATTGGGTCGGATGCGGAACTGGCAAAGCATATGAAATGAATATCAGCTATTGGTCCATTTTGTCCTTGGCAAAGTTGATCAGCAGCAATAAACCAATCTTCCCCTGCCAGCGTCCTCTTCATCCGTCTTATTTTCTTCTGATCGTATTCCTCTCTATCCATTCACATATTCAAAGGTAAAAGGCGTGAACTTGACGTCCACTTTCCTTTAATCGGTTTTCCATGTTTTTTGAATTCTACCCACAGTGCTATATCATTAGAAATAAACTGGGCTCAACTTAGAAATTAATTTGGTAAGGGTTTCATGCCACTGACGCCATCCTTCCTTTTTCGTTTTATTTAATACTGTTAAGACCAGCAAACGGTTATGGCTTCCACAATCTTCGATGCTTCTTATACAATCCCTGCAATGATAAGCTTAGATTGCAAGGAGCATAGTGGTTTGAAGCCAACTGCTAATAACGATTTAAAGTTAAGTTGCCTTGGACATCTGCTAAGTTGTCTCCTGAGCGTGTATTGATGTGAAGGGCAACGACTGAAAGGCAGGATTGGCCAATTAAGAAGCTGGGCCGTTTCTAATGCAGACTGTGAAGCAGCCATTATGCCTGGAAATGTACACGAGGCACCTACTGTCCCTCATAAGCCTTCCTCACCAGCTGGAACTCCGGTTGTTGCTTCAATGTTTGCTGCCATTAGAATTTTTCCCCTCGCCTGTCGTGTACAAAGTTTCCATCTTTTGCGCTATTTAACACCCTTCATCAGAAATTGGATACAGATAATGACGTTCTTAAGGATCGAGTTTCCATATATTGCGCCACTTATCGTTGATCGTTGATCCTGATTTTGTATCAGCTGCTCGGCAGGCGCCCTCGTCGTAATCGCAAGTCACCTGCAATGAGAGCATCATTCCAGGGTCATTCATGAAGGCTGGTGCTGATTTGGAGTTTTGTTTCCATTTCTTGCTTCATTTGGAATTACCCTGTTCCCCCATTCAGTGATATACATGTTCTTAGATTTGATTTTGGATGGGTGGAGTCTTGACAAATGGTTATCTTGTCCTTTTCCTGTAAAGATGTATAGAATCAAATGGTCCCATTTTGCTTAATTTGATTAGTTTATTAAACTACTTTATGACCCTTACTTAGCATGTCCAACTATTCTTTCATTATTTTATCTCATTTGCTATGTTATTATATTCAACAAATATATCTGTACTATATATGCGACTACTTTATCAATTAATTCAATTTGAATTATTATTACATAGAATTATAATTAACACTATGATACTTATATATATCATGCCTAGGTGCAACGTTTTTAACTGATTTCATTTCCATTTCCATAGAGAAAGATCAACTACTAAGACCATAGAAGTGCTAATTAACCTCCTAAATCAACCCACTAATCCGATTAAGACCCTAATGAAATACCTTCCATACGAACCACCCAGCAGCCACAAACAAAACCATTCTGTAAAAATCCCTGTCGAGTTTCATTGACTCGACAGCTTTACCAGAATAATGCCACGCCAACCTCAAATGCCCTACCTCATTTTTCAGTTCTTGTATTTCTTGCAATGATCCCACCAGTAAATATTCCTCATCTTCATTGCTCCCACCTAGTGCTTGGAAGTTCCGATCCATTGCTCCGAGCTCATTCATCATCCTCATTGATCTCTCGGTAAACAACTCATCATGCCATTTGAAAAAATCACATCGGCTTCCTTGCAACATGCAACATGCAAATCCATTCTCATATCCAGTTTCCTTCACATCAAAAACAATTTCTACCAAAATTAACACAATACAAAGTCAATCTTACACAAAAATGACGGCAACTCCAAAATTTCCTTCTCGGATTACTTTCCGTGTTAGACACTAGTAGTCGAGCTTGGTTGCTGCAGTGGCAATACGCAATGGCCTCATCGAGGATCTGACGCCAGCTTTCACCGTTATTCCTGGCTCTTGCTGTAATACCTACATTGCTAGCTTCTCTCACATTATAGGGTTTTCTTTCCTCCCCTGAAGAAATTGAAACACGGAGAAGCACCGAGACGACAATCGCTCTTCCATTTTATCTCCACGTGGGCATTTGACGGCGTTAAGTTTATTACCGTATATGTTCTACACGCGCCCAAGAGCTGTTAAATAAATCCTTAGTATACTTTTGATGATATATTTTTTTTGTTGATCGTATAATTGGATAATATTATTTTTCTTGTCAACATTAATATAAGTTAATTTGAGGTTTATAATTATTAAAGATTTTAAATAATTAGATGTTTGATTAAAAAATTAAAAAAAATTAAAAAAAGATGAAATGTTCTTATTATTAAATTATTAAAAAATATTTTTAATTATTTTTAAAATATCGGTACATGTTTCAAATTATTAAAAATATTTAATTTAATTTTATAATTAGCAAAATATGATAATATTTTATTAAAATAGATCTTTTTATCAAAATGATTGAAAATAAGTGTGAATGATTAAATTTTATAATTAAATAGAATAAAATGATAAAATTTTGTTAATAATATTATAGTATAATGGTATGAATATTTCTAATGAATTATTGTATTATGTGAATGATTGTCAAAAAAAATAAAATAAAATTTTGATAAAAAATTTATAAATATTGTATTTATAAGATCTCAAATATAATAATTTTTTTGATTCAATTTATTTTTTGAATTTATAAAAACTCACTTCTAAAACAAACGCCAACCGAGAATTAACCCATTTGTTCCACTGAATACCGCCTCTTTTGTGGCCAATACTCAAAACGTCACACGCCAATGTCGTTTTGTCCTCCCGTTCGTAGTTCACGGAGTATCCACGTTTCATCAGAATTCCATAAGTCGGTAACCGCGACGGTGCACAACAAAAAAGGCGTTTCTTCTTATAATAAATCTGCATCTACCTGATCATAGCCTTCCCTTTCCAAATGTTCAGGTTGTCGTTCAACATTTTCTCCCTTCTCCTCTCGAATTTTCTGAAAATTCAGAAATAAACCAAGGGATTCATAATTTCTCTTCCTCAGAGCAGTCGGGAAGAACGAATACCTAATCAATCATTGACATGACATCAGGTATAAATCTGAACTTCGTCGTAATCGCTCCGATTTCATTATTATGTATGATATTGTGATTGAATGATAATAATTTCGATATGTCAAATGATAATAATTTCGATAATAATTTCTATATGTCAAATGATAATAATTTCATGAATTAGCTGCATGGTACTGTGAAATTCGAAACTGTAAGCTTCTTTGTGTTTTCTGCTACAATTTACTAGCAATTCAGACAGGATTAATGAAACTTATAGTTCTATCATCATCATTTTTATTTTCTTTTGTAGATTATGCATTGCAAGTTCCTACTGAGCTGGAAACAGCTTTGCAGTTGAAGACTTTACGGTACTTGGTTACTCAAAGACCATGGCTTGGTAATAATGTTAACAGCTTAACATCACTGCTTCGTACTTCTTTCGAAATAATTTAATTGAATTTATTTTTCTAATAATTTAGTATTGGGTTATTTTTATATTTTTAACTTTTATGATTTGTGTTTTAGATCTTTATGGAATAAATGTGAGGCCTGTTGCCCCATTTGGAAGTGCATGTAGAAGACAATCTAATGATCCTGCGTTGATACACCGTTCCTTGCCTGATGAGCTGCTCTTGGAGGTAACCACTCATTTCATGCCAATGAAATTTAACAAGAAGGGAAAAGAAGATTAAAAAATTGCATCTTATTTTTTTTTACTTGTATACTGCCCCTGTTTAATAGCCATTATTGTTAAAATAAGTCGAACTTGATTGGTTCACTTGTAGGTTTAACTAATTCTTGTGAAAGAGGGCACCTGTGCTCAGGGAAGAACTAGAAGTCATTATTTGAAGAGGCAAAGTTAAAAAATATCTAAGCATGATGAACTTTTGATGAAAATAAGAATAACTTAAGGTAGAAATATAAAAATATTGGATGGGCTAAGTAATTTTTCTTAAATTACTTTGAAATTTTTAGGTGCTTCTTTGCATTAAATGAAAATGGTGGGTGGCAATGCCCCCTAATCCATTAATGTATGTCTGCCCCTGCTTGTGTAAACATGCAATATAAATGGGAGAAGTCATCAAACAATTGAGGGAGATAACTGTATACTATAATGCAGGTTTTTTTACGAATGAATCCATATGATTTAGGACGGGCTGCATGTGTTTGCCGGAAATGGAGATATACTCTTCGTAATCCTGTATTTTGGCGTAGTGCTTGCTTAAAGGCTTGGCAGGTAAGTTCTAACCCTTTGAACCTTTTTCACTCATCTAATTTCATCATAGCTTGAGCTTGAACATCATCTTTTCATGCAGCTCGCTGGAGTAGTGGAGAACTATAAGATTTTGCAATCTAAATATGAAAGTTCATGGAGGAAAATGTGGCTTTCCAGACCAAGAGTTCGTACTGATGGTAACATTCTAAATTATTTTTAACATTTAACTTTTATATTGAATATGAATTTTGATTTCTTATATCTTCTTGATTTCAATGATTTTTATGTATAATATAATGTTTGAATGGGTTTATTCTATTCAATGTTGTGTTCTTGATCGTTTCTTTCCTATTTCCTTCTTTCCCTATAGTTACTTTTTTTTCTCCCTGTTTTCTTTCCTTCTAACCATTTGAAATGTTAATCCTTTATTTTCCTCTGGTTTAAATTTTGCTTATTTTACTTCTGGAAGTCCTCTCTCTCTCACTCCTCTTTCAAATGTATAGTTTGAGCTTCAAGGTCCAATTTGTTTAAATAGTTAAGGTTTAGGTGTTTTCCTACTAGTGTCAAACATTTCTTATTCTTAATTCTTAAGCTTTGGAATCTTTATTCCCTTCTTTTGGTATGCTTGCTGCTTCAAAGGCATGGAGGATGCACCTATTTTTTGCATCTTGTAGTGCTGTTTATGGATTTGTTCAACTTATTTTTTGGGGATTGTGGTACTTAAAATATGTTTTCTTGGTTGGTTGTCTCCAAATATTGGAAGATGTATGTTTATTCTTTATTTTACAACTCTAATAAGGGACTATAAGAAGGCCATGATTTTAAATAAATACGTAAATGTAGTTGTCAAGGTTTTGGACATTTTGAAAATAATGGATTGGGTAGTGAAATATGAACTAGACTCTTTGCCTTTATGTTCAGGGAAGTATTGGGTCTAACTGTACTTTCTGATTTTATTGTACCTATCATTTGATGTTATCTTTCTTAACGTCTTTGATCTACAAAAAACAACCATGAAACCTTTTTTTCTTAAAATCAGGTCTGTACGTGAGTAGGAATACCTACATTCGCACTGGCGTGAGAGAATGGACAGTTACTAATCCAGTTCATTTGGTATAATTACTTCTTATATGCATAATACATTTCTAACTAATTCTTTATTTCATGCGTCAGATTTAATGTACAGATATTTGTTGCCGTGAATAATATGTTCTTTAATCTATTTACTTGCCGTTGAACTTTCTCTTTTTTAAAATTTTTAGAACTTACATAAGCTTATTGTGCTCGAGTCATTTTGGTTAGATCACTTGATGTCGTTTAAACTGAGTCCTAACTTTTTCAGAAATTGAAGGATAATATCTTCCATTCTTTACTACACCAGATTTGTTGAGGCAATAAATTGCCTTCCTTTTTTTTTTCTATTACCATTTCCTCATTATAGTATTTTCCTCTGATTGATATTGAGAAAGACTAGCAAGGGATCATGGTATTGGTAGTGACGTGGCATTTAGGAAAATGTGAAGCCTGGTCAATAAGGTGTTCTATTACTTAAGCATATTAAATCAACTCACAGTTCATTTTTCTCATATTTACTTGGTAAAACTTGTTACCATTTGGCTGAATCTAGATCCATCTTCTTTTGCTTGGATTTCCTTTGGTCACTTGGCTGTTGTTTGAATTACTAAAATGAGTGCCGCTGTAAAGATCAGTTTCATTGAGATGAAATATTGATGCTTACATGGTTTGGCCAACCGACTCATTCTATGGTCCTCATAGATTAGCATATGGAGGAGTAGTGTTATTGGCTACACTATTCTAAAGCCGCCTTTACATTTACATGAGAATTGCACCATTATCTGGCAGATGGATTGAGCATGATATTTAAGAATTTGTAAAAATGGAGATTCAAGTACCTAAGAAACTATGTATGTTTTTATATTGTTCTGATTCGTGCATGTCTGTTTTGTGTGTGATTGCATGAAAGATTGTTATTGGTGTTAAAAGAGGTAGAGTAACATGTTTATTCACTTGACTGAAATCATGTTTTATCATTGGTGTTCTGATTTTCTCCCACACCTGCAGGTTTGCTATTATCGGTACATGAGATTCTTACCTTCTGGCAGGTTTTTCTATAAAGTAACAACTCAAAACTTCACTACTGTGGTTTATGTCAAATGTAGATAATTTTTAATCTATGTTAATTTGTTTGTCTTGACCATCGTTATCTGTTATGTTGTGATGCATAGACTTCTTCTCATACAGTGAAGGAAGTTGTGAAATTCCTGAATCACCGTGCATCTAAAGCAGATGATGTTTTTAGTGGGCGTTACACTTTGATTGATGACAGGGTACTATTCTTTGCCAAATTACAGGCAGTTTGTGGTCTGTGTCAAGAATTTGAATATTCTTCTTGTATCTCAAGTTCTCATCAATTGCAGAGTTTAATTTC
This sequence comes from Dalechampia spathulata, assembly GCA_948192965.1. Taxonomy (NCBI): domain Eukaryota; kingdom Viridiplantae; phylum Streptophyta; class Magnoliopsida; order Malpighiales; family Euphorbiaceae; genus Dalechampia; species Dalechampia spathulata. The sequence continues at coordinate 47,306 of CANYBF010532132.1, forward strand.
AATTGTGCATCTTTTTTTTTTTCTCATTTTGTAATCTCTCTGTATGTGAATATAAATTTGAAGGTTCTTATTTCATCAAAATGCAGATTGAAGCTGCTTTCCTATACCCTGGCTTGCGTCCAACTCTGTGGAAATGCTGTTTAAGGTATCTGGTGTGCCATACTTTCATCGGTTACCTAAAATTTTGATGTTTCAGATCAAACGAGTGACAAATATACGTGTGCTTATTCTTCCTTGTGCATCTTTGGGTGAAACTGAAGTTCATGTTTGATGAACTAAAACTTGCAAAGCATGCAAGGAATTGAAGATGCCGTTTGAACAAGGGATCGTCATTTTCTACTGTTGCATACTTATTTATTTTTTGTGTACTTGTTTGTGGCACTCTCATCTACCCTCATGTTGATGGTAATTTTGCTCACCTTCTTTAGGTTAAGGGGAACAACTGCAGGGGCTAACAATCGTCTGGATATCCTCTCACTTGTGACATGTAAAGTGGACAGTGATGGGGTTAGCGGGCCTGAGGAAGACATTCTCGAAGGAGTCGAGGACTGGCAGGAGGATGAGATTTCACGCATATCACACAAAAGGGGTCTTGCACCTTTCGCGTTTGTTCCATTTGAAGAGGTCTGTATATCAAAAGATGCAGAACCTTAAATTTTATCATTTGATTATATGCAATTTTAAGTATTACTTAATGCTTCTTCCCCATCAACAGAAATGCCTGTACATTTTCACAGGAAAATAGGAAATCCCCGATACTGCAACTTGATGTTTTAAATATTGAAGTAAATTCTGAAAATTATTGGTGCTTTTTTTTTTGTTGGTTGCATAGGTGGAAACATCAGTTCTGAACCTGCCTGTGGAAAAGATGGATTATTATGTTCCTGGATAGAAGTAGAAGTTGGCTCTTCGTCTGTGTACATATGTAATTATATATACCTTGTTACATGTATATATATATATGCGGTGCACGCATTTGGTTTGTTCCTGGCTTTCAGCATTTTTTGCTCGCATGCCCTTCTTTTCCCCCAAAAACCATCATGTAATGTGGTGTAAGACGTAGTCTTTGTCATGGATTTGTAACCATTTGAACAGCCAGAAAACCGATTGCTGAATATGTTTTTTCCAGCGTATTTTGTATTTTCAGTTATCATTTTGATGCTGTGTTCCAATGCATGATTACCACAATGCCATGGTTCTATAGTTAAGCTGCATTTTCTCGGGAAAAACAGAAGGAAAAAATGGGTTAAAAGAAACATTCACCAAGTTAATAGAACATTTTTAACACAATTTATTGAATTAAAAGAAATAGCCCAAGTCTTGACATGGGTCTACTGCAGGTTGGTACTGAAACAGACACAAAATTCAAAGAGACACGCAGGTAAAGGATTCTTCTGCTGATGGGTAAATGCCAAGACATTGCAGAAGCCCGTTTATTGTAAAATGCTAATTTTTAATGAGGCTATGAACACTATCACATACTTGATTTGACATCTCCTGAATAGACGACAGATTTCCAGGACTCGTTTCGAGGAAGAAAGGTATCCTGCCCAATCGGAGAAGGAAATTCAGGATTAGTTCACATAATCCTGTTCAAGAAAAATAAGGAAAATATGCTAAAAGATGTGCAAGAAAAATGAATAGAACCCAAATTCAAAAGATACTTAACTCTCATAATCATCCAACTGACAGAAAACCAAAAATCAAAAGTAACGAAGAAAACCCAGTAAACAACAAGAAGCAAAGAAACAAGGCAAACCCAGTGCTTACAGAAACGTAGGAGCATGTGGGAATAACAGACATAGAATGAGATTTGGCATGATTGAAAGCAGCCACGCAGAGGTGAGAAGCCAAACCCATTCCTCTCTTAGAACGAGGGACATAAGTGTGTTGTAAATCCATCAATTTCCCATCATTAACAACCACGTATTCGATATATGCTTCCTTGTCTTCTGTTTCGAACCTGTTTTGGCTATTGTTCCACACGATCTTGGGCGTCTCACCCTCTACAGCTCCGGCTGTTTCTCTCGTTCCTGCCATCTTTCTCTGTCGAGTTTTCTATCTAGTCTGGGTAAATATAGCCTCCCTTCACTTCTGGGTCAACTTGCGAATAGTTGGAACCAGAATTAAACTTATCAAATGGTCATGAGCCCATTTGAAACCATCAACTTGCTTTTGCCACGACATCGTTTTTTGGTTTGGGAAAGAGCTCAACGTGAACTTTTGATTATGGAGGTCGAGAGTTGAATTAACGTGTAAACTAATAATCATATGAAATTTTGTTCATTTTTGTTGTAGATTATAAATAAGTTAATTTATTTGCATATAATTTTCGATCAAATATATAACTTTAAGATTCATTTACTCTAAACCAATTTATAATTATAATATGAACTTTAAATCGAATCGTTAAAACATTGGAATTGAATTTAAACACAATAGAAATATAATATTATTATTCAAATGCATCAATATAATAGGCAAAATCAAATATGTAGACCATTCTAAACAATAATCAGAAATAGTATTTAGTATATACTGAGCTACAGAAGCCGCTGGAGATATGGCAGAATATGCCAACTTCCAGTCACGAATAGCATACAATTTGGATTTCTTCCACCCACACGCCCTTTCTAATCGGCGCGAGACTGCCCTGCTCGAGATGACAAAATGATTCCCACAATAAGACCATACAGAGCAAGTGCTTCAGCAAAGATGAGGATCAGAATCATCCCCACAAACAGTTTAGGTTGCTGTGCGTTGGCCCTGAACAATGTTTGAGAAGAAACAATGAACCCAATGAAGAAATCAATTGTATCATGTAGAAGATGGGTGCTATCATGAAGAAAACACAGTTGGAACTCATGCAGGCACGGAGTGCAGCCAATAAGACGAGCAAGAGAGGAAATGGAAAAACACCAATTTCCTCCAATCTGCGGGATATCTTTTTTTTCTTCCGGCTGATGCATGTGTCAGAAAGGATTAAGAGATATGAAGATTACAATCTCAACCTTGTTCAGGTATGATCCTGTGCCTATCAAATCCAGATACGAGAGAGACATTCAATCCTATTGGTGAATATCATGAACTACATTTCTAATACAATCCTATATATTGAATCAAGTTGTATGGAACTGAAAATGTCACCATTACTTTGAAATCTAAAAACAGATACCGGTCAACTGAGCCAATCTCGACCTATATGTGCTAAGAACTATCTCGTGTAGGGGTCGCATCGAATTGGGAAACTTAAAAAAAGGGGCGAGGTGAACAAAAGTAGTTAGAAACAGGTGATGCATAATTCATCATTTATGAGTCAAAGCAGCACAAAGAAGTGGCAAGCACAATTTGAGTTTAATAACAGTACTTAGGAGAAACTACTGGAATTTAAATACTCGGAACACAGAAATCAACTGCAGAACTATACTCAAATTTGTACGAAAACATGCTAGATTAAATACTGATAAGGACAAACGAGCATAGGCTCATTTTTCAGACTCTCTAATGAGTAATTGCAGACATGAAAGGCTCTATAAGCAGCACAGGCGATTTACTATGAAAAAAAGGAACAAGTAATCTACATAGCACTAGATGAAACAACAAACAAGCAATGAGGAGAAATTAAAGTTAATAAGTAGATTACCTAACACCAGCATCACCAACAATCCCAATAGCCATACCAGCAGATAAACCAGCAAGACCACAAGCAAGACCAGAAGACAAATGTGCATAACCATCAAAGAGATAATAAGATTTGGCCTTAGGGTTAATGCCAGTGCTAATGATAACAGCTATAATTAACCCATAAATTCCTAAAACACCAGCCATAACCACTGGTACTATTGACTTCATTACTAGCTCTGGTCTCATGACCCCCATTGATGCCACTCCTACGCCACTCTTTGCTGTCCCATATGCTGCTCCCATGCCTGAAACACTCAACAGCAAATCAACCCATTAATTTTCTTTTCTTTTTTATGAAAACCCACTTACCAATATCAAACAAACCCGTTAAATTTCTGTTCTTTTCCATTAAAAAAAAATTTTACTTCCTGTCTCAAAACATATTAATTTGCTCCATTTTTTCTGAAAACCCAATCAAATTTTCCTTTACCCTAACCAAAACGAATGAACACATTAACTTTTTTCTTCCGTTTGAAGATACTGAATATAGAGTGAAAACTGAGAGATTATTTAATGTATTACAAGAGAAGACGAGGGCAGCTGCGGCTCCAAGAAAGCCAAAAAAAGGAGCGGTTTCATCGCCGCTGAATGCCGAAGACATTCTGGGTCGTGTCTGGTGACGAAGACTGGGAAAAGTATATACAATTCTCTGGTTCTTGGACAGAGGTTTGTTTCCTTGAGCAAAAACCTTTTTCGTTTTCAATGGAACTAGAAACTTGATTGGATCGGGAAGAGAGGAGAAGGTAAAAAAGAGATGATAATATGAATAACAATGATTGATAGGTCATTTCTTCATTTTACGATTATAGCCTTTTATTTTGTTTGTTTTTCCTTTCAATGTACAACTTCCATGAAACAACCAACCACCTGTCGTTTTACTTTGAACTTCCAACCGCCAGTCGTGAATTCTAACAGCTTTTATAGTTTTTTTTTTCATCTGATTTAAAGAATCTTAAATTTGCATACTTTATTCGATATCTAATGAACGAGTTTGGGCTAGAAAATGTGGGCCGACGTAATCTGGTCCTGGCTAATATGGGCCCTTACTTGGGAGTTTAATCCAAAAAGCAATCCAGAACACTCCAGTACCCGCCTCTCTTCTTCATTAAAGGCAAAACCCAAAGACAGCAGAGATGTTGCCGAAAACAAAGAGGGTGACAGCAGAGATCGATCAAACTCAGGAAAAAGAACTCTGCTAAGAAGTTGGTTTAATTGAAAAAGGTTAGAAATATGTTCTTCTTCTTCGCAGGAGGAGTGGAGCAGCAGGTGAGTAGGATCCTGAAATCAGGTGCCGGCAGGTGCATAAACTGTGGCTCCATGGCTGATCTTGTCGAGTACCAGAAAGTT
>CANYBF010532283.1:0-11024 GCA_948192965.1 Dalechampia spathulata
ATATAATGAAAGTTATTATTGAACTAGATCATGTGAATGAATGAATGTTTATTACTCAGGGAATGTTGCATGTTTGCTTGCATGAATGCCACGCTACCCTTCTTCTCACCATCAAACACAGGTTAGAGTTCCCATACGACTGTGTAGGTTTTGCGCATGGAATGTATCCCTAGGTTTTGCGCATGGAATGTATCCCTTGTAGGATACGTGGCGGCTTTCCTTAGGGGCGATCGTTGTGTATGCTACGGGAGCATGTTCCTCCAGGTATGGGCTGAGGTGTAACAATTAGTTATCATATCTATTCAAATTTATGTGGTATTTGTAATACTTGTAGTTTTTTCTTCTTTTTTTTTTTGGTATTTTAAATTAATTTAAATGACTCATATTGTTGATGGAGTAAAAGAACATTTCTCCTCAACTTGTTGTGTTGAGTCAGATGGCCGAATATCTGAGTCAGCCCTTACTACTTTTCTCTCCCCTTTGCATACATATTTTAAGGAAAACATCATTAGCACGTGACGATTACCGTAGGAGAAGTGATTTTTAAATTCTATTTATCATATATGTGTATATAATATTAATTTTTAAAAAATAATATTCATTTTCTTAATATTTAAAATGCAATCTCTAGAAGGAAAGGCTATAAACTACTCCATTGCATTTAGCATCATCTCGCTTGATGAATAAATATATACATGCACCCTCACTTAATATAATACAGAGCATAAAGACTTGTAGTCTCTATCCGATTAATAAATGGAAGCCTAATAGGACAGTATCATGAGTACTCCTTATCTAACCAGGATTAGCAAATTGAATCTAGGTTGACAACTAGGGCGTAAGAGTAAATTGATGATTTTGTCCACGTTGAATTGATATTTTATTCAGCTGATTAGGATAAATATGAATATGATATATTTATTAATTTTTTAATATGATATAAAATTAAACAATTTACATCTAATACAATACCAACGCATACGTATGAATATGTCAAATAGAGCTAAAATACTGAATTTCAATATAATTTTTGGAAATCATTTAATATTGGCGAGCCCAACCTGGAATGAAGATATTATGTATTAAGGTGGTAGTAGTTACCTTATTGACATTGACATGGACAAGGAAAGGGCCCTTGGTAGAGAGTGACTAAATTCAAAGCTATGAAAATAGGAAAAAGAAAGCCAACTTAGCTTAGCGACAGTACCCACTCATCTATCCTTTTCTGAAACCTTATCTTCTTTCTTTTTTTTCTTCCTTGCTTGTTTATTTTGGATGGATTCTTCCACTTTGATGACTAATAGCGCAGTTGGTTCTCTTGTTACCACTCTCTCTGCTTTACAGTTGGGTCTTTGATCGGGGTCCCATTTCTATGGATAAACACTCTTCTTTTCCTTTTATATCTTCTTTCCGAAATGTTGTTGCTTTTTTAAATTAGGAGTCTCCTCGTTTGGTTTCATTTGAATTTCAAAATTTTTAGTAGGTTTCATTTTTGATGAAATATTATAATTTTATTAAGAATCCCTTTATATTTTAAATGAAATAATAAATAATTTATTTATATTTATAGTTATTATTAACCTTATTATCGTTCAATTAAAAGCTCACTTAAAATTTAATTAAAGCTCAATGTTTACTTCTTTAAGATTATTATGCTTATTTTGAACTTTCTTTTGTAAGTTAAAAACCTTTGCTAATAAAAGTAGTTAATCTCTTAAACTTTGAATTATGAAATTATAAACCGACATCAAAATATTGCAAAATTTCTCTATGTTATTATAATTTAATTAAATTTCTCTGCTTAAATAATATATTTTATGATTTATAAAATCACATTTATCCTTTTTACGTATTTATAAAATTAAAATATTTGTATGAAATAATATTAAAATTAAGAAATTTCTATAGTGTAAAACGAATTTAAAGGCTTTAAAGTGAATATGAATCACCAAAAATTCTAGATTGTTACCATCCTTGTGACAAGTTCAGTGATCATCCTTTAAGATTTCAGACATTTTTGTCAATCATTGGGATCGAGTGAAATTGAGAAGAAAATAAAATGATGATGAAAAATATGAATGAAAGGTAATTTTCCATCATTTGGAAAGAGAAAATAAAAGGGAAATGAAAGAAAATATCAACATTTTTAAAATATTTTTATTTATAAAATTTCAATTTTTGTCCATATTAATTTAGTGATTTGATAATTTAAAATGAAATACAAATAACATATTTTATTATTAATTATGCATAGTAGTTCTTGTGCATAATTTTAATTTTAAACATATATTACCAAGCTAAACAATATAAATTATCAAATATATTATTATTATTATTATTAAAATAAATAATTTATAAATAAAATGATAATTTATCTTATAAATTAATATTTCTTATAAGTTAAATAAATTAAAAAATTGATAAAAAATTTAATTAACAATTTTTTGTTTATTTTCCTTTTAATTATAAATTATAATGACGAATTTGTCATAAAATATTTAGATCTATTTTTTAATTAAATTTCTGATTCACTTCCTTATTTTCTTTCTATCATTCCAAAATATTTTCCTGCGCTTAGTGTTGGATTGATTTTAAAATTGTTGAATAACCAAATCCAGCTCTCATAATTCCTTTTCTGTCCTTCGTCTGAGTAATCCCAGAATCAAGCCAGTCTTTGGGTTCCAAATAGCTGTGGTCATTCTCAATCCCTCATCTCCAATCTCCCACAATTTTCCAAGAACCATCTACAATTTTGCTAAATAAACAATTAATAAAATAGAATAACACCAAATTAACTTACAGAAATAAAACAAAAATAAAATAAACTCACCTGCGACGGAACGGAACCCTTCCATATGTACATACGACGGACGCAATGTACAGCACGACGGATCCTACAAACCAGGTAAACGGAAAACGTCAAACGAAACGGCGAACACCACGGACTGAACAAACAAAACAAAACAAGACAAACACACGACTGGGTAACATCGCAGACTACGGAACCGTCTCACTGAACGAGTCTTGATTTTGAATCAAAATCTAATAATTGGTTAATTATTACTTAAATGGTTGATTAGTTGGTTAATTAATGATTATGTTCTATCTTCTAATTTTAAATGTAATCATCAGATGTTAATTATCGGTAAATTTTTGGTCCTGAATTTGGCCATTGATTTGGCTATTTCATATATTTTCGTATGTTTATGTACATTTGAAACATATATATTTTTAACCCTAGGCTCCGGCTGTCCAATTATCCGATCCAGTACAATTCGTCCGGCGTCAAATCCACATGCCGCCGCACTCATCTCCCTAGCTCCGAAATCCGAGCTGCTCCCCCTCCATCGCCGCCAAGAAAAAACAAATAATTAAACAAACAAGGTAGAACCAGATAATAGTCATCATAACAAATCCTCTGCTTTTGACATGACAGAAAGACGGCTCCGCCGCGGCCGAAAGGCGGCGCGACGCCTTTGCTGGTGAGAAGAAGGATGAATCAGAGCTGATAAAGCTCTCTTCACTAAATCGCCTCCTTCTACGCCAGAAATCCTCACCAACGAGTTAGTCATAGCAGATCGACGAGCGTTTAAACGCGCACTAGAGGAATAACCACCAGAACCACCATGCGCGCCACCAGTTCTATCGAAGTTCTTATGCAGACTGCAGCGGAAAGAGCCAGGATGAGTAGTAGGCGAACACATGCAGGTCTTTTTGTTATTAGGTTTCCTGACAACGTGAGGAGCACGTGACACGTAGGTGATCGAACGATTTGGAGAAATGGGACGGTCGAGGGAAAATCGCACGGAGCGTGTAGTGGTGGTGCCGCCGGCTCCACAGAAGTTAACACGCGGCGGTGACGTCGATCTGCGTTGGTGGTTGTACGGAGAAGCAGTGAAAAGATTCGACGAGCGAGACGCAAAGCTAGAGCTTGAATAAGCAAAAGCCGTGGAAGAAGAAGAAGGCGAGCGAGAGCGAATTACAGGTCCGTTTGAGGAGGATCTTCTAGAAGTTGCCGCCATTTTAGGATTCCTTCCTCGGTTACAGTAGAGAGAGAGAGAGTGCAGTACGAAGAAAGTTATTTTTATTTCTTCAAACAAAAGCCGGTTTTCCCAGGTTAATTCGACAAACCTAAGCTTAACTTGGGCTGTGTATTTATAGTGTTTTTGCCGCGGAGATAGCTTTTGAATGTCGCAAATGAGTCCCTGAACTTTTGTTTATGACGTGTTTGGTCTCATTTTATTGTTTTGAAAAAGTCCAAGAATATTATTGTTTCCATAAAATAAATTTGAACATTTAATTATGAGACTAAATTAAACTGTTGCCTATTTTAAAATTTTAAATTGTTGTCGCTTGCTCTTTGACTATATTAATATAAAATATATAAAATAAAAAAATGTACAAAAATCACTTAAACATCTTTTAATTACATTATTATCTAACATGGTTACAAATTTTTTATTATAAATATATTTATAATTAGATTATAAGAAAGAATTATAAATCTATTTTTTATATTTTTTATTTTATTGATGGGATAATTTTGTGTTTAACGGTTAAATTATTTATTTTTATCTCATTAAGTATCTTGTATTATAAGATTTCATATTAATCAAAATTTTTAATTACACTTTTTAGTTTAAATGCTTTTAATTTTACTTTTAGTTGAGATCTATCTAAATTTTAATAATTAAATATACATTTTAAGTTTTAATTATCATCTAAAATTATTATCATTTTCAAATATTGGTGTTATTTTTAATTAATTGTATTTAACATGATAAAAATATTTAAATTTTAAAAATGGATTAAAACATGCGAATAATTTTATAAATTGATAGCATAAATACTTCTGAAAGATTTATAAGTTCGAATTTAAATTTTTATTATTATAAACATGAATTTTTATTTAAATAGTAAAATATACAATTAATAGAACTTATTTAAATATCAAAATAGGAAATATAATTATCAAAATTTTCATTATTTTTTAGATGATAAACATTTTGAAGAAAATTTTACTTTTATAAAGAAATCATAAATGCGTACTATTAAAATAATTGCAAAAATGCTAAAAATATACCTAGGGCTAAGCAAGGTTGAAGTATTTTGAAGAACTTAAAATTTTTAGGTTCTATTTAAGAGATACTCAAATTTGATTGCAAGATCTAATTTAAATATGAAATTTTTTTTAAAAGTAATTTCGTTAAGATTTGATTCTATTGATTCCGTTTAAAATAAATTAAAATAATATGAAAATTCAAACATTTTTAATTAAAAAATATATTTAAATTCATAAAAAATAATGTATGATATCATTATTTAAATATTAACTTTAAAGAAAAAATAAAATTATAATTCAAATTATCATAATTGTTAAAATATCCAAAAATGAATATCATGAAAGTTGTGAATTTATAAATTTATAAATTAACTTTAATATATTTTTAATATAATATTTAATGTATTTATATATGGCATACATAATTATATAATAAATTATTTAAAATAAAATTATAAGTATTAAAATCGAGTTTAATTTTAATTTTATAGTTGGAGTAGTTTGGATTCAATTATATTTGATTTAAAGATTAATATAGATATTAACTAATTTCTAAACTTGATCTAAAATAAAAATAAAATTCAAATTAATTCAATTTAAAGTTAAAGATTTAGAATCTATTCAATTTTAGTATTTTTTGATTCGATATCTTCAATTAATATCATAATTTATGAAATTCACGTTCAACCCTAATAATAGCTATTTATTGAGTTATTATATTTCTTCAATGCTTTTCGAAACGATATAATTTTAAAATAACATAATATAATATAAAATAAAATAAAATAAAATGAATTGATTTGGTTATCATCCTCCTACTTTCGGTTGTCGACATGAGTCATGAAATATTCTCTCAAATATTCTAATTTCGGTATCATTTTAAGCCTTTTTATAATTTTTAAAAATAAAATTATATTTTATTATATAATTTATCAATGATCAATTATTACCTCTTTCCATGAATAAAAAATCATTTGAAATGCCTCACTAATAAAAAAATAAAAATTCAAGGAAATTAATTTCTATTTATTTTTGAAGTACTAATTTGTCTATGATCACTTCGATGCAACTAACTTTTTGTAATGAATAATGATCGAATTAATCGGTCAGATCCAGCGATTCAGCCGGTCCAGTTTCAGCAGATCGAGAAAAAGAAACTGATCCGTTTTACTGACCGCTTTTTGGAATTAGAAAAAGGCCAATGACTGAATTGTTGACATAATAATGACCCTTTCGCTCTTTAGATTCCACCCTCTCGCTCTATGGATTCCACGTAGCATTATCATAAATTCCTGTTTTACTGCTTTGCCCTCTCGTTTCTCTTTATTACATGGGGCAGGCCAGGGCCACCGTGAGCAAAACGGTTAAAAATTGATAGACTCAATTTAATTATTTAAAAAGATTTTAATTTTTTTATAAAAATTATATACTTATTTTAAATATTTTTCCCATGAAATAAAAGTTAATTACTGTTTATAGAAGATTATACCATAATTTTAATTTTAATTTATACTTTTAAAATAAATTAAAAATTTGATCAATTTTATATCATCGATATTTTTTTAATTTTGTTAGATTTAGTATTAGTTAATAGAAATCAAAATTTTCAAAAATAACTTATAAATTTGTTCTTTAATGTATTCTTTATTTCAATATGAATTAAATTTTTGTTGGCATATCTTAAATATCAATAATTAATTAATTCATATTATTATAGCGATAATAATTAATTACTTAAAATTAATACTAATTAAAATTAAAATCTGAAAAAAAGATTGGATTCGAATTTATAGGCTGGGACAACATATATATTGGCCATCAATGACAGCAAGCAATTTGAGTCTCCATTTGAAGAAAAAGAAAAAAAAAATATCCAATTTCCGCAATCCTATTATTGGCATATAATTTGGTGTTAATTAAATGTAATGTAAATTCAATAAGTTTTAAATTTATAGTTTTTTATTTTGAACCCACACCATCGCATGAATACATATTGTAAATGCAGTATCAGAGTATTATTTACTGAGATCAATGATAGCTAAGTATTAATTATTAATTTCATTGATTATCTAGACAAATTAATCATTTTATAATAATTACCTATCAAAGTTAACAAGTATATGAATCATCTAAACTTAATATACATAATGTACAATGGGAAAACACATAGATGTTTTAATCCATAATTATTAAAGTTCAGAATTCAACAAAAGTAGTATTTAAATGCAAAGAATCATTCTTTCAATAGATTAATTACCTATTAAAAATAAGTTAACATCTACTTTCGTTATTGCTAGGTTACTTTTAGTGATTAAACATGTTTACCATACTTCAAGCCTCCAATTAAAATAACTCCTATGTCTAGGTAGTTAATAAATCAATGCTCTTAAGTTCATTCAATTAGGTTAAGCCTTCTTTCAAAGCGATTAACAAACTAATTAACATTTATGAAATCCCTTGCGGAGATGGTAACACATGTCGATTTATAGTGGTTCGGCATTAACTCTTGCCTACGTCCACTTCTCCTAAGTCTCGACTTAGGGTTTCACTAATTTTCAATCAAATACAATTGGGATTCTACAAATGAATCCAAAACCCCAGTGTTTTTTAGGCTCACACTCAAACCTTTACAAAATTGACCTCACAAACTCTCAATTATAATTTAATGCCCAAGCATTAAACACACACCAACCCACTAAAGCAAACCCTAGCTTTCACAAGTGGGAATACAATAAAAGAGAGTTTTCAATTGTTAAAATACATAAAATACAAGTAAACTTACTTGTTCTTGCTAATGGAAGCTCAAAGGAAAACTTGTTCTACAAAACTAGCCGTTAGAGTGAAAGATATGAAAATTGTGTTTAATGAAATAACTATTAGAAAAGGGTTTAAAACCTTTCTTTTTAGTCACGTACGACCGTACTTATTTTTGTACGCCCGTATGGATTTAAAAATCACTATGAGAAAACGAGAGGGAAATGTGGTACGATTATACCACCATTTGGTATGCCCGTATCAAATCAATTTTCTTGACAAGCAATTTTCCTACGAGCTCACATATGACCGTACCACCAAATGGTACGCCCGTACCAAAATAGGTTTACTGATAAACCAAATTCCTGCGAGCAACAGTATGCCTGTACCAACCAATGGTACGCCCGTATCATGCTCTATCAAATAGTACTGACTTGGTATGTTTAGCCGTATGACTGTACCATTCACCAAATCAATATGGTACGCCCGTACCAACATAAAATTATACATAAAAATTGCAAATAACTTAAATTGATTCACACGTGGCACACATATCAAAACCTAAGGTCTAACAATCTTCTCCTTTTTAATGTTGGCAATCAATTTTAAGTTCAATTTGTAAATTTTAGAAATCTCCCCCTTTGTTTTAGAAAACATGCCATGAAACTATAAGTTATCAAACAAGCACAAAGAAAGGAGTATAATCAACAAAATCAAAGATAATCATAACACATTAGAGATAAACCAAATAAGATAATGATAATAAACTAAATAAATATCATATAAATAACATCAAAAAGTTGTTCACTACAAGTGATCAAATAATCAAATAAAACATAAAAACTGAACTGACTAACATCTCCATAAAACGTCCTATAAGTCCTAATACTCATAAGATATCTCCCCCTTTGACAACATCAAAACTATCACTATGGGTCCTGAGGAGGAGGTGGACTCGGTGGAGGAACAATAAATGCATCCATCATGATGCCGATGGAGTGAAGAGTCTCGGTAATGGAAATCTGGAACTCATGGAAGTCAACAACGTGTTGAGCAAACTGCTGATCCATGGAGGTCAACTACTGAGAAAGGTGACCAAGCCACTGATCAAAGGAAGCAGACAACTGCGAGAGATGTCTAAGCTGCTGGTCAATATGATCCAAGCGATCGAGTCAAGCCATAATGGAAGTAAGCTGCTGAGAAATGGAATCTGAAGAAGCAGCAGCAGCTGGAGCAGTAATGGAAGTAGCAGTAAGATCGGTAGGATCAGGAATAACAGCAGATGAAGAGGATCCACCCAAGAAGTGTCATTGGCACTTGTGACTTAGAGCCACCTGATGTGTAACATTAGTGGATGGATCAGAGGGGTCAAGCCACTCTGTAGGTGTATCATCTGGAAGAGGAACCTGCAGGTGCTGATAGACAGCTATAACTCGTCGACCGTAGATAAAAACAGTGTCATTGGGAAGGCCCAATGACTGAAAGTGATCGAGTCATCATGAGATGTACTCGAAATGAATAACAAACTCATCATCAAGAGTACGTTCAAGGAGCATAGAGTGCTCAATGAACAAAAGGTCAAGGTTGGGACCTCGCGGTCCTGGAGAGGGAGAAGTGGGGGGAAAAGCCTACAGCTGCTGGTATACGTGATGAATGATAGTTCCGAACAAGATAACCCTGCCAGGCTGCTTCTGGACACCGACCTCATGGAAAGAGGTCTGAAGCTAACATCCAGACTGAATGGGGGTACCCGTAACCATACAGTAGAGAAAGATGAGGTCCGGGCCCATAATGGTGTGATTAGACTCAGATCTCCCAAAAATAAGATAGGAGATTAGTCTATGATAGTAGAAGAGTACAGGAGATTTAAAGCATAAGGCCTTCTGACGAGAAGGATGGAAAGAGGTATCGAGGGTGATGTCCCTCCAGAAAGCATTGCGATCAAAAACCGCGGGTTTAGCATTTGAAATGCCATCAGTAGGAAAACTAAAGAGAGCATCAAACTCAGAAGCAGAAAGAGAGTGATGCCTCTGGAAGAGTCAAAAGGTACAAGAAAAGGAGGTAGACAAAAAAAATGTCTGGAGAAACTCTAGAGCTACAGACTGTATAAATTGGTTAGGGATAAATGCAAATATTAACCAACCTACATTGGTCAAATATCCTAGAACTTCATCCTCCAATCCGGTCTGATAGAGAGTAAGATGACATGCGAAACAAGAGTGAAAGAAAACTTTCTCACTCAAAATAGAGGTCCTGACGACAGAGGTAGAGGGAGTAGCACGAGGGCTAGAGCCGGCATGAACTGTTTGTTTGAATCTCCATGAGGAAGAGTCACAGCGATTAGTAGGGGCAGACATCAGTGAAAACAGTGAAAAATAAGTAATGTAGTTAAAAATAGAATTTTTCAAAAATTCGACAGAGTAACGATGAGTTTTTTAAAAAAAAAAAATTAAAAAACTAGTACCCTTACGAAAATCAATAAAATTTTGTACACAAGTCCTAAACATAATCCTAAGTGATAAACTCTAAAGAACCTAGAGCTAAAACATGTCACACCCGGCCCATACCCAGGAGGACATGCTCCCGCGACACAGACAGCGGCCCCCAGAAGAAGACCAGTGCCTGCACCGCCAGGGATACATCGTAAAGACGTCGTATGGGGACACGTTCTAAGCCTAATGGTGGTTGTGCAGCGGAAACAACGTGATGCGCAAGCATAAACCCGGGATCCATTCATCATACACCAAACACTCAATCCATAAACAAAAACAGGCTAACTATATTACATATATGCAAAACCTGTTTACAATACGTGAGTGCGTACAGTATACCACCAAAAGCTATACAATAAGTACAAGACTACAACACTACTGCCACCCTAGCTACACAAGCTAAACAGAAGCCGAAGTATGCTGCAGAAGTCCCGTACCAAAATGAGATCGATCCGTCTCAGCTGACGACCTCTATTCCTTCCCTGACTGCTCTCCTGTGGGCTCTGAACCTACGTTCATCAAATGACAAACGCTGAGATTGTAACAGCCTGATTAGACGACTGCCTCCACAACCTAACACGAGACCTTTCCAGCATGCTTTGTCCTCACTCACATGCTTCCCGAGAAAACTTCCCAGGAGGTCACCCATCCTATAATCGCTCCATGTCAAGCACGTTTAACTATGGAGTTCTTACGGAATGAGCACCGAAAAGGTA
>CANYBF010532398.1:0-16634 GCA_948192965.1 Dalechampia spathulata
GTATATTAATGAATATACTTGTTTATAGACATGTTCATTCAATTGAATGTATGTTGTTATCCAGGGTTATGTTTGGTTCGGTTTACGGATTTCACCACCATACTATCTGTTGTCCCCATACGACGTCTATTTATATGTGTACAGGTGTCCCTTGTAGTGTATACAGTGGTTTTCCATATAGGAGATCATTGTGTATGCTACGGGAGCATGTTACTCCAGGTATGGGCTGGGCGTGACATAGAATAAAGAATATTTACATGATTGATTTAGATTCTATTCCTAATAAAAATGTGAAGTGTCTTATTTCTATAAATGAGGACTCATGGCTTTAGCATAGAAGGCTTGGACATGCTAGCTTCAAAAGCATCAAAGATCTCGGGAAGAACGAACATGTAGTAGGACTTCTAAAGATCAAATTTGCAAAGGACAAGGTGTGTGATGCTCACCAAATGGGAAAACAGGTAAAGTCCTCATTTAAAGTGAAAAACAAGGTAACCTCATTCACACCTTTTCAATTGTTGCATATGGATTTGTTTAGACCAACTAGAGTAACTAGTTTAGGTGGTATGTATTATGCACTTATTATTGTTGATGATTACTCAAGGTTTACTTAGATTTCATTTCTAGCTCATAAAGATGATGCATTTAATGCCTTTCAAAATGTAACAAAAAGAATGCAAAATGAAAAGGGTTATTATATTTCTTCAATAAGAAGTGATCATGGAAAAGAGTTTTAAAATGAAAGCTTTAAATCATTTTGTGAATTACATGACATTCATCATAATTTATCATCTTCTAGAACGCCTCAACAAAATGGGGCAGTTGAAAGAAAAAATCAAACTCTTTATGATATAGCACAAACAATGCTTAATGAGTATCAATTACCATCTTACTTTTGGGCCGAAGCGATCAATACCGCTTGTTATGTCACAAATCGAGTTCATTTAAGATCAATTTTAAACAAAACTCCTTATGAGCTATAGAATGGTAGAAAACCAAGAATTTTGTATTTTAGAGTGTTCAAATGCAAGTGCTACATTTTAAACACCAAGGATAACCTTAGAAAATTTGATTCAAAAACTGATGAAGGTCTATTTTTAGGATATGTAACATCTAGAAAATCATATAGGGTGTTCAACAAACGTTCCTTGGTTGTAGAGGAATCTATGCTTATTTTTTTTGATGAAACTAACTCCCTTGGTCCAAGAAAGGACATTGTTGATAATGATGTAGAAATTCTATTGAAATAAAGTGAAGAACAAGAGCATCAACAAGAAGCTACACCTAAAGATATTGACAAGGGAGAAGTAAATGATCTTCCTCCTCACCTAGCTGTAACTCAAATTGAGTATGATCTTCCAAAGGAGTGGAACTTCCCAAAAAGACACTTAAAGGAGCAAATCATAGGTGAAACATCAAAAGGGGTAATAACTCGTTCTAAATTTAAAGATATTCATAACAACCTTGCTTTCATTTCTCAGATTGAACCTAAGAATGTGAATGAAGCTTTAGATAATGAAAGTTGGGTGTTAGCTATATAGGATGAATTAAATCAGTTTAATAGAAATAATGTATGGACCTTAGTACCTAAGCCTAGAGATGCATCAGTTATAGGAACTATGTGAGTCTTTAGGAATAAGCTTGATGAAAGTGGTGTTATAACTAGGAATAAAGCTAGGTTAATAGTACAAGGATATTATCAAGTAGAGGGAATAGACTTTGATGATATCTTTGCACCTGTAGCTAGATTAGAAGCTATTCGAATGTTATTGGCATATGCATCTCATATGAACTTCAAACTTTTTCAAATGGATATGAAAAGTTCATTTGTGAATGGTTTTATAAATGAAGAAGTTTATGTTGTACAACCCTCCCATTTTGAAGATTTTGAATTTCTAAATCATGTTTTTAAACTTACCAAAGCTTTATACGGCTTTAAACAAGCCCCTAGAGCTTGGTATGATAGATTGAGTAGTTTTCTTATTGATCATGGTTTTGAAAAAGGCAAATCAAACACAACACTTTTTATTAAACATTATAAACATGATATCTTGCTTGTTCAAATCTATATGGATGATATCATATTTGGTGTTACTAATGAAAAATTATGCAAGAAATTCTCTAAGTGTATACAGGGAGAATTTGAGATGAGCATGATGGGAGAGTTGAAGTATTTCTTGGGACTTCAAGTCAAGTAATGTAAAGATGGAATCTTCATTAATCAAGTTAAGTACATACAAGAAATGCTAAAGAAGTTTGAACTAATAGATGCAAAATTGAGCAAAACTCAAATGAGCACTACAATAAAACTTTCCTTAGATAAAAGTGGCAAACAGGTTAATCAAAAGAAATATAGAGGTATGATAGGTAGTTTACTTTACTTAACTACTTCTAGGCCTGATATTATGTTTGTTGTGTGTATGTGTGCTAGATTTCAGTCATCTCCTAAAGAATCACATTTGTGTACTGTGAAACGTATTTTCAAATACTTGATTGGTACTATGCATTATGGCTTGTAGTATGCTAAGAATGACTCTTTTGACTTGACTGCTTATTCTAATACTGACTTTGCTGGAAATATGTTAGATAGGAAAAGTACCTCTGGTACTTGTCATTTCTTAGGTAATTGCTTAGTTTCTTGGTTTAGCAAGAAGCAAAATTGTGTATCATTGTCTACTGCTGAATTTGAATACATTTTCACAGGTTGTTATTATGCTCAAGTACTTTGGATTCAACAACAACTAAAGGATTATAATGTTTATGTTTCATGTACTTCCATTAAATGTGATAACACTAGTGCTATAAATTTGTTTAGGAATCTAATTCAACATTCTAGAACTAAGCACATAGATATTAGGCATTATTTTCTATGTGATAATGTTCAAAAAAGGAAGGTTGTATTAGAATTTGTTGATACAACTCACAATTGGCAGATATTTTTACAAAACCCCTTAATGAAGAATATTTAAACTTCATTAAATATGAGCTAAGAATGATAGATGGTTCATTTTTAAAGTAAGTGTACTTGGTGGACTTAAAACATTTTCAAGAAAATTCTCAGAACTCTTCAAAATTTTCTGTTTTTTAGTCCCCATACGGCCGTACCTATTTATGTATGCCCATACGGATCCTTATGCCTCAAATTCTAATTTTCGTTCAAGCTCTTATACGACCGTACCACATCCTGGTACGCCCGTACGCGTTTTAAAACATTTTTCTTCAAAATATGGTACGACTGTACCATTTTATGTACGCCCGTATGTTTCCTGATTCAAACAAAATTAAAATTTTGGCTAAAAGCTTTCATACGGCTGTACGTCGTACTCATACGCCCGTACGCGATGATGAATTCCAAAAGTTTTCAGTTGGTACAGTCATATGTATCACCCGTACGCCTGTATGATATATGAAATTTCAAGGCATTTTTGGCTCATATGGCCATACACCTTGGTCGTACGCCCGTACATGACTTTAAAATTAGTCTTTAAACTGATTTTTCACATTCCAACTTCAGTTTTCTCTCAATTTCTCTCTCAAATCTCAGCCAAATCCTTTCAAACCAGTCTCAAAACACTCTAAAATTTGTTACCTGTAATCTTGCTCATCATTCTCAGTTTGATTTTCTTCTGTTCTTTCATTTTTAAATTTCAATTTTAACTATTCCATTACCTTTTAATATTATTTTTATTTTGATTTTCTACCTAATCTAGGTTGTTTTAGCTATAGGTTCTTTAGAGTTTATTGCTTAGGATTGTGTTTAGATGCTCTGTGTTAAATTTTATAGATTTCTATGTATGTCCAGTTTTTGAGTTTTTCAAAACTCGTCGAAACTCTGCCAAAATTATGAAAATTTGTGATTTTTCATCAACTTATCTATTTTTTACTTATTTTTTCATCATGAATACTCCTAGTGATCATAATGGCTCTTCCTCACGAAGAGTCAAATGCACAATTTCTGCAGGCTCTGGCCCTCAAGGTGCTGTTACCTCTGCTTCTATCTTTAGGACATCTATTCTAAGTGAGAAGGTTTTCTCTCACTCTCATTTTATGTATTATCCTACTCTTTATCAGACTGAACTAAAGGATGATGTTCTACTGTATTTAGCCAATGTAGGTTGGTCAAACTTTACATTTCTAGATAATCACTTTATACAGTCTATAGCTTTAAAGTTCCGATAGACCTTTTCTCTGTCTACCTCTTTTTCTTGCACTTTTAGACTTTTTAGGAGACATCATTCTCTTTTTGCCTCCGAGTTTGATGCTCCATTTGGTTTCCATACTAATGGCATTTTGAATGCCAAATCTATGGTCTTTGATCGTAATTCTTTCTAGAGGGATATTGCCCTCGATACTTCCTTCCGCCCTTCTCGATAGAAGGTATATTGCCTTAAATCTCCTGCTCTTTTCTATTGTCATAGACTGATCTCCTATCTTATTTTTGGGAGATCTGAGTCTAATGATACCATCACTGGCCCTGACCTTATTTTTCTTTACTGTATGGTCACGGGTACCTCTATTTAGTCTGGATGTTGACTTGAGACCTCTTTCTATGAGGTTGGCATTCAGAAGAAGCCTGGCAGAGCTATTCTTTTTGGACCTATCATTCATCGCATATGCCAGCAGCTGCACGCCTTCCCCACCACTCACCCCTTCTCTGGACCAAAAGGTCCTAATCTTGATCTGTCATTCATTGAGCACTCTATACTCCTTGAGTGTACTCCAAATGATGAGTTTTTTATTCACCCTGAGTACATTTCTCAATGACTCGATCATCTTTAGCCATTAGGCCTCCCCAATGACACTATTTCTCTCTATAGATGATGAGCTGTGGAGGTCTATCAGCGCTTGCAAGTTTCACTTCCAGATGATACACTTGTAAAGTGGCTTGACCCTTCAGATTCATCCGCTGATGCCACACGCTAGGCAGCTTTGAGCCGTAAATGACAGCGTCACTTTCAGGTGGATCTTCATCATTTGTTGCTGTTCCTAACCCTCCCGCTCCAGCTGCTACTTCCATTACTGCTCCAGCAGCTGCTGCATCTACTGATTCTATTTCTCAGCAACTTGCGATTATCATCACTCGACTTGATCATTTGGATACTCTTAAGCAATGCTTTGACCAAATTGATCAACAGCTCAGACATCTCACTCAACAGTCAGCTTCCATTGATCAGCGATTTGATCAGCACGTTGTTGACTTTCATAAGTTCCAGACTTCTACCTTTGAGACTCTACATTCCATCAGTGTCATGATATATCCTTTTGTTATTCCTCCATCAAGTCCATCTCCTCCTCAGGACCTACAGTGATCATTTTGATGTTGTCAAATGGGAAGATATGTTTTAGTGGAGATTTTAGTTTTGATTTTCATTATTTTTATTTCTTTTTTTGTTGCTCTGATAATTGTATTAGGCATCTTTTTGAGTTTATATTTATATAACATATGATGTTTATTCAATTCATTATCCTATCATGTTTATTTTCATTGTTGCTTATTATCATTTATTTTGACTACAACAGATATGGATAATGCTCTGATTATATCACTCTGTTTATGTTGATCATACAATTATATGTATTTTTTTTATCATTTGATTCTGTTTATTGCTATGATCATATGTTATATTGTTTGTCTGCTCTGATTTCTATATTTTCTCCTTTCCTTTGTGCTTGATTGATTACTTGTAATTTCATGGTATGAATTCTAAAACAAATGGGGAGATTTCTAAAATTTTTCAAATCAAAATTTCATTTAAACATGTTTTTGTGAATTAAACTTAAATTGATTGTCAACATCAAAAAGGGGGAGATTGTTAGACCCAAGATTTTGATGTGTGTATCATGTGTGAGTCAATTTAAGTTATTTGGTACTTTTAAGTATGTTTTTGTGAATGGTACGGGCGTACCAAATTGCTTTGATGTGTGGTACAGGCATATGGCTGATCGTACCAAGTTAGTGTTGTTTGCTTGAGCTTGGTACGGGCATACCATTGGGTCGTACGACCGTACGGTTGCTCGCAAGAAAATTGTTTGTCAGGAAAAATTTTTTGGTATGGGCGTACCAATGGTTGGTACGGTCGTACCTAACTTCACTCTAATTTTTCAAAAGTATCTTTTTAAATTGGTACGGGCATACCATGACTGGTACAGCCGTACGCGACTTAGCAAAAAGGTTTTAAACCCTTTCTAACGGCTCTTTTATATATAGAACTTTTATATCTTTCAATCTAACGGCTAGTTTTGCATAGCAATTAATTTCTTAAGCTTCTATCTTTAAGAACAAGTAAGTTTACTTGTATTATTATATTTTGACAATTGTAAACTCTCAATTGATTGTATTTTCACAACCTAAGAGTTAGGTTTTTATTATTATGGATTGGTGTGTGATTAATGCGTAGGGATTTCACCTTTTATTTTCTTAACTAAGTTTATGATTAATTATATTAAAAATAAAATATTTTTATTTTCTAATGATTATTTTAAAATAAAATAAAGTATGATAAATTATAATTAATTGACATTTCATATTCTTTTTATAATCATATTATAAGTATGTATATGGGTAAAATATGAAATTAATTTTATTTTTCTTATATTTTTATTTTATGCATATTACATACTTTTTTTTTCAACCTTAAAACATATTTGAATATTAAATTATAATTTTTATTACATATAAAAATTTTAAATATAAAAGATAATTTTAAATCATATGATTATTAAGAAAAGAAAGTCTCAACAATATTTTAAAAGAATTTAATGATATGTTTTATTAAAGTCTTTAGTTAACACAAACCTTTAAATACTAATTTTTATGTATCTACAAAATTAAATAATAATATTTTTTATTTATAAAATTAACTTATAAAAAATAATTTTATGTAAAATAAAATAAATATAAAAACTAAACAATAATAATTTTAAGTTTTAAAAATTATTATTTATCTAATTTTATATCAAATAGTAATAGTTTTAGTTTGTCACACTAGTTTTTATCTAATTTTACATAAAAATTATTTTTATCAAAAAGAATTCTATTAAAATACAAATATAAATACTAATTTTACCTACATAAATAGTAGTTAATTTCTAAAAATTATTTTCATTTAATTATATATATAATAATATTATTATTAATTTATAAAAAATTATTTTTATATAATTTTTTGTAAAAATTAATATTTATCTAATTTTATATAAACATTATTTTAATGAAATATACTAAAAAACAAATACAAATACTAATATACCTTTCTAAAAAATTAAATTATAATAATTTTAATTTATAAAAATAATTTTTATCTAATTTTATATAAAATAGTTATTTTTAATATTTAAAATTAATTTTTATCTTATTTTATTTAAAAACTAAAATTTATTGGATTTTAGATAAAAACTGATTTTTATCTTAAAAAATTATACATAAATGTAAATATTAATATAAATTCAAATTTTACCTACCTAAAATAAATATACAAAAGCAAATAATAATAATTTTATTTTATAAAACTAATTTACATCAAAAAAAATTGCATTCGAATTCAAAAAAGAATACTAATATTTGCTTCCCTAAAAAAAACATAAAAACTAAATAGTAATAATTTTAATTTTAAAATTAATTTAAATAAATACTAATATTTATTTAAATTATTTAAATATATATTATATGAATTTGATTTTATATAAAATATTAATATTTATTAAAGTATGTTTTGTTTGATGAAATTCAAATGAAAGAATCTAAACATTCCATAGATTTATAAAATTTCATCATTTGATTGTTAAAAAATTTTAATAATTTATGAAATATTGAATTCCCTTATACGTATTAATTCTCTCAATTTGATGAAATTTGAATGCTTGCCTAGAAGGTGGGTTTTTCAAATTCCTTCATTTTTTATTCATAAGGGATGTAGTTTTATTACAAGAATGTCATTAAAATCTATGAATTTCATATTTTCAATCAAATAAGAAAATTTAAAATTATATTGATTTTAAAAATCATAGATTTAAATTTCATATAATTTACAAATTGTATGGGATTTAAACTCATTCAAACCAAACAACCCTAAATTAAATTAAATCAATTTTATTAATTGATGTTAGTAAATATTTTAACTTTGTTATGAAAATAAAATATAATGAATGACATATTATTTTCACTGATAAAATATTCTTTAATTATATCTTTATTAAGTAAGAAGAATCAATTAAAATATTTTAATAGTGATAAAAGAATGATAATTAAAAATAATTTGTATTTTATTTTCTATTATATCTATGAATAAAATATAATTATATATTTGAATTAAAATATAATTTTATATTATATATATACTCAAATTATTTATTTTATATTATAAATGACAATATTTATTTGATTATTTTTAATTTCTATGATAAAATATAATTAATTAATAATAAAATATGAAGAAAAAGAAGTAGTAGCAATAATATATGAAGAAAAAGAAGAATCAAAAGTAACAGATGTAAATGAAGAAATAAAGAAGAAGAAGAAGAAGAAGTAAGATGAAAAAATAGGTTTAATTAAATTTGCAAGCTTATATTTTTTTTGAAGGAGTACTTTAGAAATTATATAAATTATTTTGATTAAAGTAATAAAATTTTAAAATGTAATTATTAGATGATATTTTTTTAATTTTGAATTTATAATGTGATAAATTGGTAATTGGCCCTAAAAAAAATTAACTAAAAAATTCAAGTTGATCTTAAATTGATAATCAATAAATTAAATTTATATTCCACTTGATTGAATAAATAAATATATATATAATGGATGTTGGCATGCTTATGTGACATGTTTTATGTGACATGTTTTAAAAGTATTTATTGCTTATGTGACACATTTTAGAAATTGCATGATTTTGGTTTTTAACTTTGGTCTTTAGTATATTAGTCATCTATATCCCTCTTTTAATTTTTCATTCATTTATTTTGTAGACATTCCATATTTTTTAATAAATGTTATCAATTAATTGTTTATTAAATTATGACCTTTGATATTCTTCTAATATTTATGTTTTATTCTCCTTTTATACCCTATTCTTCTAATATTTATGTTTTATTCTCCTTCTATACCCTATATATAATAGAATTATATTTTATGTCCTTTTATATTCCTTTTTCTATTTAGTGAGGACTTTTTATCTTCTATAGTTAATATCTTTAAATATTTGAATATTAAATTATTACCTTTTATATTCCTCTTATGTTTGATATTTGTAGTATATATGTAAGTGTATAATGAAAATTTTTTATTCATCATTTAGAAATTATTAAAATGAAAAAATGAAGAAAATAAAAAATACTTAAATATTTACCAATTAGTAAATATTTAAATTTTCTTTAATTTTTTATTCATAAATTTCATTTTTTATTTGTAAATTTTGATAATTTTTTCATTGTTAGTGAATTTTTTATCATTTGTTTTTATGATTAATTGTATTTTCTCAATATATGTGTTATTATTGAAGAATTTAATTATAAAATAAGTATATGTTATTTTTATAGTTTATTATGTAAATAAAAGAGAGAATTTAGATTAGAAATAACTAATTTAACTTTAACATTTTAAATATGTATTGTTTATTCCTTTATTGTAAAGTTTTTAATTTTTTTTAATTTTTTTAATTTTTAAAATTTTTAAGCAATTTTTTATTACTTGCATTATGATTTAGAAAAATGTATAAAGTGTAATAAAAAATAACAAATAATTAACACTTATTAAAAGTAAAATCTTTTTATTTTCTTAATAATTATAATAAAATAAAATACATTAATTTAAAATTATCAATATAATTAATTTTTTCATTTTCTGTAATCAACATTATGAATATGATTTTATTATTTTTCACACCTTGTAATATATCATTCTTTAATTTCCATAAACTTTTCATATTTTATAATCAATGTTATAAATATGATTTTATTATTTTTGATGCCCTTTGATATACCATCCTTTCATTTTTTTTATAATAAATAATTACAATTATTTTAAAATAAAATACATCAATATTAAATTATGATCAATCATAATTAATTGACCTTTTATATATATATATATATATATATATATATATAAGTGAAATATGAAATATGATATCTAATATTTTAATTTATTTCATACAATTGCATTTTTATTTTATGCATTTTATATATCATATCTTTTTCAACTTTAAAACATATTAGAATATTAAATTATGATTTTTTGTTACATATAAAATCTTTAAATATAAAAATAATTTTACATTAATAAATTTATATATAATTATAAAAAAATAAAATCTTAAAATTTTTTTAAAAACTAATAATATATTTTATTAAGGTTTACATTTAGCGTAAATCTTTTCCTGATTTATTTATAACCGTAACCTTAGGTGGGATGCGTCCGAGGAATAATTCTAGAAATCATTGCCTTTGGAGAGAAAAACGTGTCTGTGAATATAATAATATTAATAGAGAGCAACAAAAAAGAATCTTTCCTTCAAATTATAAAAATAAATAAACTGTATTGGAAGTGCTCTTTAATTCTTCATATTTTAAATTAAAAATTTTTAACTTATAAAATTTAAAAAACCAAATTCGAAAAAAATATACAAAAGATTAATAATGGTGTCGGCGTAGTGGCGGACCACCGACTGCCATTATGTGATTTTTAATATCAAAGCGGTCACATTTTCCTCGTTGCATGAAGTTCTACGGTTAAAATATTCTCTGATTCAACAACATGCCACTGCCACGCTGGATTTCTAAAAATAATTAATTTCGAAATGTGAAATTTTTGTATTAATTAATGAAAGGTATTTTTGATAAAACAAATGAGATTATGATAACAAAAAAGACTGCAAAAAAAGAAAAACAACAAATTAACTAATAATTTAGAATAGAAAAATTGAAAAAAATGTATGAAGAGTTCAGATAAAAAGAAAAGGAGCCATGAGAAAATAACCTTCGTGTATAAAAAACTGAAAAGTCCACTACTTTTATAATTGTTCCATACATTATAATATATTCATGATTTCAAAAACTTTTCTCAAATAAATACAATAAACAAAAGAAAATTAAAATTAAAGTAACCCTAATTTTTTTCTTCTTCCACGATCTTCTTCTTTGTCTCCTTTTTGCAAATTTCTTATTCTTTTTTTCATTTTCTTCTCATTCCTCTTGGAAGCTCCTCCTTTATTATTTTCGCTAAACTTTTTTTTTCAATTTTTATTATATTATTTAACTATGTTATTTCATTTTCCTTATATTTTTTATTATTAATTGTTATATATTGATTTTTTTCATGATCAATACATGTAATATATATTTATCTACTACTATACATTGAATATCCTAAATAGAATTTAGATTACAAAAAATACTATTTAACATACTTTTATTAATAATATAAGAGAAAATTATAACTTTCATAATTTTTGCTAGAACCACTTTCGAGCTCATACTTTAATATCTTTATTTTCTCTTAAGCTCTCTTTGGTTGGTGTATGAAATGACCTTCAAATTCACTTCTATTTATAGTAAAAGAGAGTGATTTTGGACTACATGATTTGCTTGGCTCTCATTTAGCCAAATGACTCATTTTTAACTACGTAAAATACTTGGCTTACATTGATACAAATAGTCATCCTCATAACTACTCATTTTACTTTGCTTACATTAAACTGAGTGGCTTATCCTTGTCCACTCATTTTACTTGGTTCATAATTGACCAAGTAACAAAACCAAAACTGCACAATTTACTTGGTTACTTTTAAGCCAAGTGACATATTACAATCGTACAAAAAAATTATTATTTATGATTTATGTTGATTTTAACGCTCTGCTTTAACATAAATCATCCTTTTTAGCTTTTTCCCTGGAGATTATTCCGAGTTGCCTTCAAAACCTTTCAAACTTTTCTCCATTAAGACCTTTGGAGAAGATGTCTGCTGTTTGTTCTTTTTACTTCATCTTTACCATATGGACTTCTCCTTTCAACACTTTTATTGAATAAAGTGATATTGAACTTTTATATGCTTTTGTTCTTGCATGAAATATGAGATTTTCTATTAGACTGATTATTGATTGATTATTATAATATAAAGAGACTACATAGTCTATTAATTGTTGTAAATCCTTGAGCAATTGGATTAGCTATGTGCTTTCTTATATTGCCATTGTTGTTGCAAGATATTCAACTTTAGTTGTTGAAAGTGGCACTGTTTGTTACCTTTTACTACACCATGTTATAACCCTAGATCTAAGGTTGAAGGCATACCCAGTTCTGGATCTTCAATTATCAACATCACCAGCATAATCAATATTATAATAACCTATCAGATTTCTTTCCATATTATGCTTGTATAGTAAGTTAAAATCAACTATTCCTTTGATATACCTAAGTATCCTTTAAGTAGCTTCTAGGTGAGTGTGCTTTGGGACTTGCATAAATCTACTTACCATTTTGACTGCATAAGCAATGTCTAGTCTTGTCAAAGTTAAGTAGATCAAATTGCTAACAATTTGACGATACATTAGTGGATCTTCTAAATCCTTTCCTTCCAGTACACTCATCTTTGAATTCATTTTAGTTGTCAAGAAGATAGGTTTACAATCATACTTTTGTAACAAGTCTTTAGTATACTTTTATTGACATAGAAATATCTTGTCTTGAACTAAGAGGTTTTCTTTGATTTAATTGATTTCTTCCTTATCATCTCTAGTAATGATTAAGTCATCCATATAAACCACAATCATTACTTTCTTTCCTTATCATTTCTGGTAACTTCTGGATGTGATTTATCTTTGAAACTTGATGGTTGCTCCATATAGACTTCTTGATCAAGTTCTCTATTCAAAAAGGCATTCTTCACATACATTTGAGATAAACTCCATAATTTTACTATTGCCAGAGCCAATAATACATGTACTATTGTAATCTTTGCTACTAGATTAAATGTTTCATCATAATCTAGTTCACATTGCTATGAGAATCCTTAAGTCACCAATCTAGCTTTATATCTTTCAATTAAACCATTTAGTTGGGTATTTACTTTGTATACTCATTTGCATGAGATGACTTTCACATCCTTGGGTTTTATCATCAATAACAAGAATTCTTGAATAGTAAGCAACCAGAACTTTTACTCACCACATACAAAAATTTCCATTAATGAAAGATGTAAATCCATTAGAAAATCAAAAATATGTATGTTAGATGAAATGGTGGTTGTTGCTATCTGCTCCAATAATAAATCATTGGTTTAACTGAATAACTAAATAAAATAGATAGACCCCTCTCTTCGTCTCAGGTTGATGAATTTTCTTAGTTAAAGGATCCTTTATATGGATAATACACATTCTAGTCAATCGGGCCTAATTCTAATTATTTTATTTTGAAGTAAAGATATTCATGGGGCGGTTCATCCTATTTACAACCAAGAAGTATTGGATTCTCTTTTAGATAGGCCCTAAAAGGAGAAGGAAGGTCGGAATGCCAACAAATGTTTATATTGAATTCACCCGACCCGAGAGTACCTATTAGTCTTATTTTGATTTAATGTTTGAATCTCATCTTGCATAGCTAATCATCATTCTTTCTTCTTGGAAGCTTCCTTAAATGTAGTTAGTTCTTGCAGACCTCTATAATCTTCAACTAGAGCAACATTGATATACCGTAGATTTGGCTTTCATTATCTTATTGATCTTTGTAAAAGTGGTTGAACTTCTTCTTTTTTATCTGCATCTTCTGGTACTCTTTATTTCTCCTTAAAGATAGTTTCATGTATTCCAATCTTCCATGAAATTTTTCATGCCTTTAAATTAATCACATCATCATATTTGACTATTGAAGAAGATTCAGGATCATCTTGATTTGATTAAGTTTTTACTACTTCAATTGAATCTTTAAAATTTTCCTACAATTTTTATTCAATTTCTTTTAAATTTAGTAACAAAATTGATTGAGGGGACCATTAAGATGATGCTTTATTAAACACCATATTTTGAGAAACAAAGCATTTCCTTGTTGGATCATAACATTTTCACCTTTTTCATTGTTTATCATAACCAATAAAGATACATCAAATAACCTTTTTATCAAACTTTCCATGTAAATGATTTGATACAAATACGTGACACACACATCCAAATATGCAAAAGTGACTAACCATTAGTTTAGTCTTCCATAAATTTTATAAATCTTAAATTTTCTTGAGATAGCTGATTTATTATATGAATTGCTATCTTCATATATTTAGGTTAAAATCAAGGTGGAACATTGTTTGCATGCAACATACTTCTGCAAAGTTAAACCAAATGATGATTCTTTCTTTTAGTAATGCCATTCTATTGAGGAGTTCTTAGATAAGTTAATTGCCTTTTGAATTTTACTTTATTATAGAAATTATTAAAACTCTACAAACATATCTTCTCCCCTATTATCTATTCATAAGCATCTCACTTTTGAGTCTAATTCCTTCTCGATTGTCTTCTTAAAGACTTTGAATTTTTCTAATACTTTTATTTTAGAAAATCTACCCAGAAATATATTGAAAAATCATCAATAAAAGTTATCATGTAGCGATAACCACTTACTGATGCTTGCTTGATTGGGCTAAAGACATTTGAGTGAACTGGTTTGAGAGGGCTTCGAGATTTGAATCTAGATTTTTCAAGTGGAAGTTGATGTGCTTTACTATATTGATAACCTGCACATACCGTATCTTTTCATACATCAAGTTAAAGAAGACCTCTACGCATTGATTTCTTTATCATCATCTTCAGCTTGTGATAGTTGACATATCCCAATCTACTATGCTATAAATTTGCAGTCTCATTTTTTTTATGTCTTTTCTATATATGCTATTTGAGCATTCATTACATAAATAAACTCTAGTCTTCTTCCTTCCATGATTGGCTTACTAGTAAGTTTAGAAGCCCTTTCAAACTAGTTCACTTAAATATCGATAATGCCATAAATAAAGTGGATTAGGATCATCACTTTTGATCCTTTTAGTTTGAACATTATAAATGAGGTTTGAATTATCCAGTATATAAATTCCATTTTCAACATTTTCTAAACATTAAAATATACAATCTTTGAAAACATAACATCTATTAAAATTAATGGAATTATTATAGTCTTTTTTTACCACATAAGATACTAAAATAATGTTCTTGTATAAACTTGGAACATAATAATAATTATTAAGTTCTAAATTTAAACTAAAAGTTAAATGTAAAATATAATTTCCTATTTCTAATGCAGCAACCCTTACTCCATTAGCAACGTGAATGTCCACATCACTCTTACTTAACTTCCGCCTATTGCTTAATCCCTATAAATCATGATAAATATGAGATGCACGACCAATATCTAATACCCATCTTTTGTTATTTGAAACAACGTTGGAGTTAACCTCAATTACATACATACCTGAAGTAAAAGGATGATCCTTCTTGAGCTACTCGAAGTACACCTTCTAATTCCTCTTCTAGTGGCCATCCTTATGAAAATGGAAGAAAATGCCCTTAGGGTCCTTCTCTATAACCTTTGATTTAGCTATAACATCTTTTGGCTTGAGGGCTGGCTTTTTGCCCTTCTTCTGAGCTTTGCCCTTTCTCTTAGAAGAGCTGACTACCATAGCCATCTTAGAACTTTTCTTGTTGACATCTTGAGCATACCTCAATAAATTGATAAGCTTAATGATAGTAGTTTATGCTTTATTTATTTGGTAATCAAGGATAAAATACATATAACTATTAGGCAACGATTACAAAATAAGGTTTATTGCCAGCTTTGCTTGAAGGGTAAATCCTAAATCCTTCAACCTTTTGATGTATCCATGCATCTTTATTCCATATTGTTGGTTTGCTATGTTATTAAGTAGTGGAAGAAATTTAAAATTTTATTTAAATAAGCAAACCAAGAGAAGATCTTTGCATCAAAACTCATGAAAACTAAATTAGAGATTAGATATGGCATAAGATAATAACTCTTACATATCAATGCAGTTCTTCGTTCTTGATCTCTATGCCGTTTATGGTTGTAGCAAACCAAAAACCACCAAAGTTGGTAGCCTCCAAGAGTATCCACATGAAAATGAGGGAATCCAAGCAAGCAACGATTGCTTCTATCTCCTTTCCTGTGAACTAGTAAAGAAAAAGAAGAAACTTATGGTATTTTTCTTCTTCCTCACAATTGCTCTTGTGAAGGCCGAATTCTCCCTTTCTAGAAGGAGGTATGTTTTGGCCAAAGGAAGAAAAATGAGTGGCTTAACCTAATTCTGAGTTATAATAACATATTTATACTCTAAAAATTAGGTTAAGCTGAAACCCTTTCAGCTTAAGTCAAGTCTGGGCCCATCTATGACTAATATAGCCTGTGACTGTCACTTGCCTTGTCATAGCCCAACTCAATAGCCCAACTTGAACTTTATGGACTTCTAAACATTGCAAGTTAAGTCCATTAGGTGTTCGGTTAATTTCCATAAATATTTTTCTGACTTTTCCTAAAAGTACCAAAATGCCCTTTTAGCTTGTGTCCTCATTTTTAAGTGTGTGACCTTTTGGGTTCCTAATATGTTGGCAACATGTTAAATCTCATATTTAAAATGTAAATCATGAGC